>VWZV01016188.1:937807-1105517 GCA_013397155.1 Irena cyanogastra | reverse complement strand
TGTGTGTGTGTGTGTATATAAAAAATACTTTGGGAAGTGTGTATATATATACTTTTCAATCTTTCTCCTAGGGTTAAGAAGGACCTCCCACTTGCCAGAGCAGGGTGAGGATGCAGCAGCTGCTGCTGTTTATGCTCTAGGATTGTTCAGCTCCCCCAGAGAAGGTAAATCCACAGTACCTCACACATTTGGGACCCCTATAGCTCTGCTGTTACTGCTGCTGCTGCTCTTTTCCCTTTGTTTCCCTGCCAGGACCAGCAACTATGGGCTTTTATTCCTCCTCTCAGAGAGGGAGCCCAGAGTCAGCCCATGAAGAGCATACATGGTTAACTTGACTCACACATCAAAGATAATTTCTTGCTCGTTGACTCACACATCAAAGATAATTTCTAAATATCTTTGTACTCTTTAACCTACTGTTTCTTCTCATTATTGGCACTGAGAAAATATCTGTGATTCCTGCTGAAATCCCTGGCTGCTCAGGATGCACCACGGGTGCCCTGCTCAGCATCTCAAGATCTTTATAATCTTTATCTACTTCACTCTGATGTTTGCTCTTGTTTATTTGCTGTGGTGTCATGTCACTGAGGTATCAGGGTCTGAACTCATTTCTTTCATGGTTTGACACTCTAAATGTGTGAACATCAATGATGCATAAGATGCCATAACCCAGCTCTACCATCTGTCTGCTGGCTGGGGAGGGGAGCATTAGGATGTTTCACCAGCAAACTCCAGTGTTTTGCTTCAATATCAAAACCAGTGTGAGTTTTGTTCTCTTGTTCTTTTTAAAAAATTTTGTTCTTCCATTAAAATTTTACCCAATAAGGGCAAGCAATTTGAAATGAAATATTTCCTTTACAGACCAGTGAAAACATTCTAATTGATCTAAAATCTGATCAGTGTGTGTTTTCATTTTTCTTGGGGGGGAGTTGCCTTTATTGAACTTGCCTGTTCTTCTTTCTCCTTAAAGGAAATACATGACTTGAAGCCACACTGGTTGGAAAACCATATTGATTGGAAAGTGTGCTGTTCCCCTGCTGTTCCTGCCTCACAGGTAGTTTATCAGTGAGGCATTTCATTTCCTGAGGTGTCCTGAGACCCAGAGCAGGATTAGGGCTCTGACAGCTCAGTTCTGTCACCTTAGAGCAGCTTTGCCACCTCTCCTGAGGTTTCCAACCTTCTGCCTGAGGGTGTTTGGTAGGGAGATGGCAGAGCTGGACGTGTGTCACCTCTGCACATTTGGCTCTGCAGGAGCAGCTCCAGCCCCCTCTGGAGAGAGTTTGTGTCAGCTCAGGGAGCAGCACATGTTCCTTTCTGCAGCACCTTGTACCAGGGCAGCAGTTTCTGGCAGTGACAGGGCAGATGTGACTTCACTGTCCTTCCCAGAGCACCTGTGCACCCTTTATGTCAGTACTACTGAGATAACCTGAGCTGTACTTTCAGCTTGTTCCCTTCCACCAGCCAGAGAAGTGAGTGCAGAAATGAGTGACAGGCACGAGATGATATAAATGAAATTTTTATAATGGCAGAAACATTCAGGAAGCTACAGTGAAAGAGGTTGGATATTGTATAGAATGAAATGAATATGCAGAAGGGTAGCAGATTGCACAGGGAGATTTTTCTGTGTGCAAAATCACTCATCTCCACAGACATCACTTAGCAGGAGCCTCATCCCTCTCAGGAACTGGCATCAGTGTCACCATCTGCTCCCTGGAGCTGCCACTGCACAATGGCCTCGCTGTTCTCAGCCTTCCACAAAGCCAACTGCTTGAGATACGATTTTAAAAAGCCATTCTACTACTTTCAAACAAAAAAGAAGTAGGAATAGCAATGAAGTAGGGAAAAGAAGTAGGGTAGGAGTGAGAGGTTTTAGTGGGAATGGTGAGAAATGATCAGGAGACACTGGTAACACACTGGAGTGCTGCTGGAGAGAGAAAAGCCAGCAGCAGCCCCAGGCAGTCCAGGCAGTCATTTCCCCCCTGTGGATTGGATTTATTTACACTTTTCTGTGCTTGTGTTGAGCCAAGCTAGAGCACCTGAGCTACCTGGTGTGGTCATTCCTCCTCTCCACTCAGCTAAATCAGGTTTTGGGGAAAATGGAGATTTACTTCAGCTGTTATGTGAGCACCATACCTAAACTCAACCGTTACCTGCACAAAACCTGGGCAGAGCCTCCAGCCCTTTCTGCCTCACTGCTCCAGCTGCATTCAGCAGCAATCTGAAATTAATTCACAGTCTGAAGGTGTGGGTGGGGGGTTTGCTGAGAAACTGTGAATGGCCCCACTGCAGTCCTGGGTTTATGACTTAAGAGAACAGTGATTAAGTTCCGTTTTCATAGGACAAAACACTTAAAATATTTCATTGCCAGCAAATTTTGAGCCTTTTGGGAAAATTTTTAAAATATATTTCTTCTGAGAAATGCAGATTTTACTTTGTTGCTACAGTTGCCACTGTGGACTAATATTGCTCAGATAAGAAATACCTGAGCTAGGAAAATTTAGTTTTAAGGCCAAATGTTTATTTGTTATCAAATAAATAAGGAGAAAATAAAAGTAAGGTTCCTGAAGAAGAGAAGGATCTGATTGTCCATAACAAAAAATCTCTGATTGTGTTCAGGTTGGAAGTGGCCGTGAACCAGCACCTCCAGAACCTGAATTTTCAGCTTTGGAAGAGCAAAACAACAACCTGACTGAAGGCTCTGAAAAAGCAGTAAATAAACCTTCTGTCAGGGTGTGAGAATCAAGTAGGGAAAAGGAAGAGGATGTGTTGCTTTAGACTCTCAGGAATGTGATTTATTAACAGATTTCTGACAGTGAACTGAATCTGCCAGGAAATTCTCTTCTCTTACCTCAGAAAAGCAGTATGTGTTTCTTCTTTCTGGTAAGTCAATGATGTGAATATTTTTGGTTTGTTTTGTGTTAAAATGAGCTTCTTATGTCAATTTTGATAATGTAAAAACATGGATTGCTCTATGAATTATTACTTTAAATAAATATTTATTTGGTTTTTTAGTGTTTTGTCTGTATAGTCAAACAAAGAAGGAAATGTTGAGAACACCTGCTCCTGCTAAAAATAGTGGTTCAATAATCAATGGAAAAATGAGAGGTTTGTAGCAGGTTAGACTGGAAAACCCTCATTAAGGGATATTCCACAGGCTGTGGAAGCAGGAGTTATTGGGGCAGGTTGTCTCGGGGTGATGTGGGAATTGAACTGAGCTAGGAAAAGGCCCCTCTGTATTGAGATATTAACTTGGAGAAGAGCTGCTCCCACTGGATTTAGTTATGGAGCTGATGCTTTGTTTTTAGCTCCTACTGTTGGTTTTCTAAATCTCTGCAATTAGAAAATATGAAAGACCTCTTTTAGTTGCTGTTTCTAGAGAGACGGAAGTATTTATTTCAGTTTGAATCAAACAAAATCCTACATGTGCCATCTTGTAAAGCCATGATCCCTGGACAGTTGTGGGTCTGCCAATTTGCATGGCCAGTAACAGTGAGAGGAGTAGGCAGATTAATGCAGTTACACTGGAAAGACACACTGAATGGCTGAGCCTAGTGGTAAATGTTCATCTTCCTGATGGGGCAATCTTTATGAGCAAAACAGGCAACAACCCACCCTGGGTTGGGTAAGTCTGGGGGTGTTGTGCTTGAACAGGAAATTTTGCTTGCTCTGTACCAACTCTGAATCACCACAGCTTTCTGTTATCCTGATTGATCAAGAAATTACTGAGACTGGAAGCTTTCCATTTCCAATCCATACATGTAGTGCCACGAGAATTTTCTCTGGATTCAGCACTGCGATTTAGCACAGCAGCACATGACTGGAAGAAAATGATTTGCTGATTAAGAAGTCTGAACTTCACAGCAGCAGCCCAGCTAATATTTCCTGAAAGTAGTGTTGCACCAAAGACAGACACATTGTGTTGGCTGTAGGGCACTGTCTCATCTGGAAACACCCATTTCACAATAGTTACACAATTAATAGATATATTCCCAAATAACTCTTTGTCTGAATATTTTAACCTTTTTTAAAATGTTTTTTTAAATACTATTTCCTTCCTTAAAATTTATCTAGTACATTTTAAATCACCCAATGCCTTCCAGGATGGAAAGGATCCCCCAAAACCTGCCACAGTTGAGTTCCTCTCTGCACAAGCATCTCTGCCTTGCTCCTCCTCCCCCCGTGGTGAGCAATCTCTGTGTCCACTCGGGAAGCCTCAGCTGGCCACTTTTCCAGTCTGTTTGACCCAGAGTGATTCAGAGCAATCTGCCCATTAGCAATGAATTTCTCTGTGCCTTGCCCCGGGCTGGCTGTGCTGAAACTCCAGCAGCAGTGATGCAGTGGATCCCCAGTGGGAGTGACCGTGGGGGAATGTGCTGGGCACAGCCCCCTGCCTGCTCACCCCAGCCTTGCTCATCAGGGCTGAGTCACTGCCTCCACTTTCTCTAGCTTTGTGCCACTGTCAGCCTTTAATTTTGTTTTTAAAAGAATACATTTAGCTGCAGCTCAAGGCATATTGTATTTCCATCTGAAGATTTTCTGCGTTTTGAGATTTGTTTGTCTTTTTTTTCCTGTTTGGTTTGGGTTACATTTATTCTGAAGCTGGACAGGCTCTAGGGAGCCAATTAAGATTTGTAAAAGAATAGAAACCTTTGCCAATGCCTTTATTAGGGCTATGGGTATCCTGAGATAGTTTTTGTGTTTCTGAGAGCATTATCTGGATACAGAGGTTGATTTTTTTGCATCACTGATGAAAATGAGGATGTCCCAAATCCTCACAGATCTCTGCACTCCCCACGCAGGAAAAGAACAGTCAGCCTTCCTACTGAATCCTCTCTTGCCACCACAAAATCTACTGCTATTTAGTCAGGAAAGAAGATTCATAAACAAATACAAAAAATATTTATGATGAAATTACAATCTTTTCTACTTTGGCATTGCTGTCCCCAGAAAGTCTTCTGAAATATTTTTTAAATTTTAATCAATAGTGCCTATAACTGCCCTCTATTAATATACGGGGGGTGATTGTCATGGAGCAGTTTATAAATTGCAAAAATTACAGAGTAGCTATTAACTGCTAAATACTTTGATAATTTTAGAGTTTGGGTGAAGACAAGCTGCAGTGTAAAGTAGAAAGAAATTAATTTGTTTCTTCTACAAAAGAGAAGTTAAAAGGAAAGTCTGATAAGCCTCCAGCATGACAAAAAGGGTTTTTTTTTACATGGGCAGAAATCTGTGTTTCACCAAGTTCACAAATCTGGGATGTAATACAAAACCAAAGACCTGTAATTGAGATATTAAGAAAAAAAATATCTGGCTAAAGAAAGTCCATCTTTTGACAATGTCAAGTCACATTTGGGATTCTTTATGAAGATATTATTTGAAGAACAAATAAATTTTAGAACCATTCATATTATACCTGATGGCTCTTCCTGTCTATGCTTTGGGCTGGTGGGACTAAGCTGTATTTGGAGGTTAATGTGTCTGTTGGAGAGATAAATTTAGGCTGAAGGAGGGGAGAAGCCCAGAGCCAGCTCACTGTACCTTCCCTCACCTTTTAACTAACCCTCCAGTCCCAAGGTTTACTGGTAAACTGTGAAAACAACCCCAACCCTTCCAGAGAAAGGACTTTCCTGTTATTCTGGCACTGGGGTGAAAGGGAGGAGGACACAGGTGACAGGAGAGCCCTGCAGGCACCTGGGACTGCCACAGCCCTGCTGGCTGCAGGGAAGCCAGCCATGAACAAATAATTCAGTGTATTTTACCTTGCTGCAGTGAAATAGTCACTGCTGTGTGTCACTGGCTGGGAAGTGACTCGGGGCCACTAAGCTGTCATGCAGTTTGCAGGGGAAGAAGGGATTTGGGGGATTAGCACTGCCTGGGTCAGTCTTGTCATATTTAAACGGCAGCTGAAGTTGGCACAGAGAGCCAATTTGGGAGAATTATCTACCTGTTAGAGTTCAGGCCCTATCTCCATCTCATTTTCCCCCTGGTCTGGCCCTCTGTGGAAACAAATAATTTTTCTGGGAGCTGGTTTATGGTGCTTTTCTCACAGTACGAATTCATTGCCAAAGACTTTATGAATGTTGTGAAAGTTGATTACTTGGCTCACCTTGGCAGGAAATTTGAAGCAGGCCAAAGTGTTTAATTAACATCCTTATTTCCATTACTCTCTGATGCCACTTCTAAAAGTTGCTGAAATGCTCTTCTTACTGACTATAATTTTATTTTTCCTGATATGGTCCTGACGCTGCAGGTGGTTCCTAGAGCTCCCTGGACTCCTAGGCATGATTTCTCCCCTCAGATTATCATCAGTCCATGCACTGCTTCCTTCTTGCAGCTTAACTGGTCACAAGGCAGTCAAATTTAAGCTGTGTCCCAAACCAGAACAAAAACATCACTTTGCTCAGACAAAATTAAAGAGAAACTGTGGCACTCTTCCTTTTTGTTGGTGATGGGTTTTGGTGTTGTTTTGAGAAGAAAGATATTCTCTTTTTTAGCTTCAGTTAGGGTAGGAAAGTAAGCCCTACATTCCTGGAGGTGTTTAGGGAAGAGCTGCTTGCAGGGTTTGCTCACACAGATGCTGAGAGCTCTGTGCCCCTGAGTTTGTTTCATTCAGACAAACCCATGCCTGAGCAATGGGATTTTCCAGGCCTTACTTTTCTGGCTAATAGAAAGATTATCTTCTGATGGAAATATTAGCTTTTGTTTATCACATTGTGCCCACCAGAGGGAGAAATTCACTGAGCAGTAATGGTCCTTATTTATAGGATTATATGAAATTGAGGCACTCTTCCTAAGAGTATTTGCTGCAATAAGAACCTAATAGATTTTTCAGATAAAGTGTTTGCAAAGATTGGGTTTTCAAAAAGCTCTCACATTTCCTTATCTCAGTGCTTGCTGCATGGTTATTTTTTTTCTTTTTTCCCCACAGAAGTCTAATCCTTTCTATACACAAAGCTGAGGCACCACTAAATTAGCCAAAGTGGGCTCAGGATGAGTTGGCATTTTGCTACCACATACATTTGTTTTGCATCTTCAGAACTTTGCCACAGCAATTCCCCCACATTTCCTGTGAAACTGTCCCAGGATCTGCCATTCTCCGTGCTCAGCTATTGCCATGGTGTTAAACAGTGCCAGGATGGAAGGAAAGGGATGCTGTTACAAACTGGAGTTTAAAGGCATTAATTACCTCCATCTCTCTTCCGTGGCAGAAGGTTATTGCTGCCTTGCAGACAGTGTAGAATTCTGAGTAGGTTGTTTCTCTTTGCTTCCTGCTTCCCACTCATCTTTAAATAATAACAGTGCCCTTTTTAGAATTCAACCACTTTGCCATTAAGTAGTAAACAAAGCACTCATCCTGTTCATGCTGGCCTGCATTTCCAAGACACATCAATAATAAACATTACATGCATTCTTCTCAAATCATGGAAGACATCTGCACAAAAATATGGAAATGAGAGTTGAGTGCTCAGAAGGTGAGGAGAAGGCCAGCTCTGAGGGAACAAGGGTTGGGGTGGTATTTTTTACCAATGGTGGATCATCTTTACTCCTTAAGCTCCACTTTCTTGGTGTCATAACAGATCACAACATATAAATTTCCAGTTTTAATCCCCTTGGGTTTATAGCATGTTCACACACTCTCATGTATGTCAAATGAGGCTCATGGGAGATGTTAATCAATGTTCATCAATGAGTTATGAGTTCATCAATGTTAATGAACTGAATAACACACTTTATGTGGCAGGTGTTGTTTGATTCTTAGCAGCACCTGAGAAAGGCTGAGCAAATGTCAACCGTGCTTCCAGGAGAAAGTTATACAGGGCTGGATAACCTGGGAGTGGTGAGACTCCTCCCTGCTGCAGAGTCCAGCAGCTGGAACACTGCAAAGGGTGCAGCAGTGCAGGCAAACCCAGCCAGCCTCATCTCCCTGCAGGGCAGGAAGAGCTTCCCAAGCATCTCCCATGCTGACATTTCACAAATGCAGTTAAGCACTGTGATTTTTCATAGCTGCAGTCCTGTTTGGGTTTGGGGTTTGTCACTTTTGCTGATGAGGAGGTGAATAGATTCATTAAAACAAGGCACCTGTCATTGAGTTCAGAGGAAAAGCAGGAGTTACCAGCTCCTGAGTACAGTTAGAGGCAAAACAAAATCAGTCTTGTCTGCAGAAGTTTGGTTCCTTATCACTCTCATTTTTCTGGGCTTCTCTTATTAGACTTCTCTTTCTCCTTCTAGAACAAAAAGGGTTGAGCTATACACAAAAAGATCTATACAGAAAAGATCTAATCCAAAGAGAGTCTTAAATATGAGCCTGACTTTGATGTAAATACCTTGAAACAAGTGCAATTCTATTTTCATGAATTGGACTTTTATGTTCCTGTTACTTTCAAGCCATTGAGATGATGATTGTTTTAAAAATGGAAGCAGTTGTGCTGAAAATTATATAGATATCAGGTATTAGTACAATACATCATTTCTTGAAGTAATTTTCAAAGCTAAATTACTAGAACATCTCCCTAAAGATGCAAAAAAATTAATATATGTAATATTTTGGGGTTTTTGTGTGCAAATAAGATGTAAATTAGATGCCATTGCTTTTCATTTGCTTTAAACTGCCTACCTGTTTACCTTTTCCCTTTCCAAGCTGCAGGGGTTTCATTGCTGAAAGTATATTTCTGAACTACTTCTGAACACTCTAACAATTAGAAGATAATCTTTATCTATCAGTTAATAATTTCAAAACTATTCTAAACAATCCAATTTTTGTCATTACATGAACACATGTTTTTAAAAGTTCCTTTTTATACTTCAGGGCATTTTCAGTATGCAAGGAAAACAAATAACTCAATGTAGGGAGGCAAAGATGTGTCTGGGAGCCATGAACATTGCATTCTTACAGAACTTGAATTACTGACCCATTTTCCAGCCTGGGGGAAGTCACAGAAGTTTTTACATTTTGCTTGTCATTATTAATGGCCTTTGTTTGCCATATAAGGGAGAAGAAAGAAAGGAAAGAATTTCTGCTTATTCTTTGGGAAAATTTCAAAGCCCTCTCTGTTTATCTGCTCATCCTTGGTGGGAAGATATCCTCACCAGGATTTCCCTGAATCTCAGCTACCTTTGAAATAAATTTCAGATCTTGAGAAGAAATGCCTCCTCTGCCACATCAATACTTTAGGGTCAGTTTTAGATAAAACAAAGGCTGCACAGGAATGTTACCCAGAGCTGGTGTGGGTACCAGCCTAAGGGGAAGGGCTCCCTCGAGGTGAATCCAGGCCAGGCTCTGGCAGCTCCACACCAAATGCCCAAATCTGTTCACCACAGGAAGAGTTTAAGTGCCAGACCTTGGATTTCATCTGGGAAGTGTGTGGGGATGGAGAGCTGACCCAGCTGTCACACACACTCTGTCCATTCCCAGGGCCCCGAGCTCCTGGCCTTTCTTGGAAAAAGTCTTTCACTGTCCTTCTTAGAAACCCTGACACAAACAAATCTGGCTCTAAGCATTCAAAGCAAGTGAACCTTTCCAGGAAAGGTTTTGAGTGCAACAATTTGACATTTTCTGATGACAGCTTACTTCCTACTGTAAGAAAGATTACAGTTGAATTAATTGCATCATTAAGTCTAATGCCCTGTGTCCCTTCCCCTTACTGCTCTGGAATACTACCTATACAAAGCTGAAAAATTATTTCAGGACCTTCAGCCAGGATCCCACTGAGCTAAAAAATTCCACTAGGGGGAAAAGTTTTTGTATTTGCCTGCACTGAAGCAGCATAAGGGAGAATTCCTTTCTTTATCTGCACTGAAGAGGTTTAAGACCTCAATCTTAAGAAGTAGATATTGTGCAGAAACTGTGCTTAAAATGCTATTCCCAAGATCATTAGAAACTATTAGTTTTATTAAGCCAAATCTGGGCAGATAAATCCCCACAAAATCTCGTGTCATCTCACACACTTAAAAATGCGATGGAAATGCAGACAGAGAATAAGAAGCACTTATTTTCTTTTCAATAACACCAATACTTTGACCATTTTGGAGTAATACAAAAGTTTTAAAACACTGTCAGAAGCATGACACATATTTTTGTCTTTCAAAATATCAACTAATACAGTTTGCCATAGTGGGCAGGTTATCTTTATATTTTCATTTATTTAAATACTTATTTTATGTTTAGAACTAGGATAGACTGCAGTAAAAATAAAACTCTCCCCATATGTACTTTCATATCTACACTTTATAAAAGACTTTACACACATACATAAAACTGCACAGAGAGAGAAGCCCAGAATGTCCTGAATTTATTTGTTAGCATTTAACAGGTTCTCCCTTAACTGAGCCCTGCCTTTGCAGCCCGCTCCTCTGTGTGTAACTGAGATCCTGCCTCTGAGTTTGTCTGTTTGGTATGAAAATGAGAAGTCTGGTGATGCACCCCTTAAAAGCTTGTCTGCTCTGTATGTAAATACAGCCCTGCCTGCCCAAGGTCTGCAGATCCTATTTGCAGAGGTGACTGTGGAACATTTCAGATGTCAAATATGCACATAACCAATCTAAGAGAAAGAAAATTGATGGTTATTAGAGTTTGTTGGGATTTTGAGCTCATTGAAACACTTGAAGAGTTGTTTTCTAAGGCTTGAAGAGTTATTTTCTTTCTGAATCAGGAGGAATAACTGAAATACTGAAATCTGCTGCTGTGGGGAAAAAGACCAAACAACAAAACAAGACTAAAATTACAATAGTTTTTATAAAATAATATAATTTTTTATATGTTAAAAAAAAAAGTTCCAGGTAAACACCAGACTACCAAAACCAGCTATTCCTTGTGTAGTGGTTCCAGTACTGCTCTTTTCTTCTTGATTAAATGAGAAACACTCTGAAAGGCTTCATGGTGCTTTTCCAGTTCAATCTCTACTCAGCAGTAACTGTACTTAAAACTTATTTAAAAGGTCAGAAAACATGTAAGTGTTGTGCTATTTCTGACTCTATTTCACACTGTAACTTGACATATTCCTAACAAAACCTATTGAGTAATATTTTTGACAGACCTGAAATAATACAGAAATATTCAAACTAATATAAATGAAAAGCCATAACAATATTTTTATATTAAAATCTTTATTTTGACACATCCAAAGCAGATCAGTTTTTACTTTCAGAAGTTTTCTGGAGGAGAGTGATCTCATTAAAATCAGTAACTCCTCATGAGGCACAAAAAGTTCTGGTTTTCATCAAAACGTTATTTCCCAAAAGAAAGCTGGTTTAACCACAAGATTGCAAGGAGAGTTTGTTGCTACCAAGAACTTCATTATTTTGGCTTCTACACATCCATTTGTAAACTTAAGATGGATTCACAAGGGTCAGGACCAACCAGAGGAATGTGCAGGAAGAGTTCCCACGCTGAATGTTTGGGAAGAGAGCAACAATGAAAGACAATGAAAACACTTTGAAACAAATGTTTTCATGGCATTAGAAGAGGATGAGGCATTCCCAGTGTCTGATCCCGTGCTGCTGCAGATCCACACAAACCTAGAACAACCTCCAGCAACACCCTGACCAGCAGCTGGACACAGGGAGTGTCAGACTGATGGTACTGACCAGACAAGGGCAGTGCCCACACAGCTCATCCCACTCCTGCCACAGCTGCCAGTGGAAACAGCTCTGACGGGCTGCAGCACACCCTCCCAGCCTTGGGAACCCTCTCCATCAGGAATGGAAAGAGAAATGGCTCTTTACAGCACTTCTGTGACACTGCAAGTTCCTTTGAGGACATTCGTTCCTTTCTTTGCCTTGAGTGTGCCAACAGAGATTAGAGCACAGCAGCAAAACTTTGACATTAGAGCAGAAAAGTAGAAACTTTTTTGTTTCTTTGGCCAGGTAACTGGATAAAGAGCCAGCAGTAATGTGGGTGCTGTCAGAAAATATCATGGTTTGAAAAGCACCTTTGGCTGTTCAGCTCTTCGGATTTGGGTGTGGGATTTTTCATTCTGCCCTTCAGCTTTCACATGCTTCCATGGACAGTTATTTGTGTTTCAAATTTGGGCATTTTCTATCTGAACAATGCAGAGCATGTATTTTAACATACTCAAGGTAATCTCTCTTTGCAGTTAAATACAAAACTATGCAAAAGAGGGGATTTTTTTATTAAATATATTTATTTAATATTGAGCCTTAAAGAAATACACTTTTATTAAATATATTTATTTAATATTGAGCATATTTAATTTTGAGCCTCGTCTTTTGGGTCCAGTTTTCATCTTGCAGTTGCCTTCAGATCTCAGAAGTCTAGCTGCAACAGAGCAATACATCTGCAGCAGCCTGGCTGTTACATGAAAACTACATATTTTCCTATTTTTACCCTTTTCTTTAATGTGAAACCCTTTCATGGCCTGTACTTTTAAAATGCCAAGAGCAGATAGGAAAAGCATCCACATCATGGCCAATATGAATAAGGTCTGAAGAAAAAGCCTTCAAGCTAATGTGTACCAAATCCATTAGCAGTTTAAAAATATTCAAATTATCATTTTAGCAGGCTCAAATGGGCTTTTAAGATCTCCAGGGCTCTTGACATTATGGTAATTGTTGTCAGAAAGGACATAGTATCTCTCAGAGAAGAATCTACATACTGCTCCAGAAAAGGTGGAAGGAAAAACAGCCTTTTATTTGGAAAGAGGCAAAAATGGCTCATGAACTTCCTACAAAGTGTAGCTGGTACAGCACAGGACAAAATGCCAGTTTAAATCACTACAATTTTTTTAGAACTTCAGACTTCCTCTTTATCTCTCTGGGAGAGAGGGAGCATCTTTCTTTGAAGGGCTGGGTTATCCATAAAGCACTTGATAATCTCATGGGAATTTTACAGCAAAGCATGGGTGGATGCACTCAGGAAAATGAGCTTTTTCCCCACCAAGCCCAGTGGTTTTAACCTGTGAAGCACCATCTGCATTGCTCTGTAGATTGCTTTTGAAAGAATCACTGGCAAAGTGCACAGGCCTTGATTCTCACATCTTTGGAGACAAAATCATGGCCTGAACACTTCATCTGAAAAGTACCTGCTCAGCTCAGAGCCAGGGTGGGAGCTGCACACTCACTATCAGAAGTCTCATAAATGTTCCTCAAAATGCACCAGAGGTGTGCAGATTGAACATTTTTCCACCTAGCCACTAAGAGTGGCTCTTTTTTTTCTGTCTGACTATGAGATATCCTTTAAACCTTATGCCTTCCCAAATATGAGGAAATTCACTGGTTTTCCATAAGCTTGGGGGCAGATATTCTCCATATATTCTCAGGGCCCTATAAAACCCTAAGCAAATATGAAAGTCACACAAAGAACTACCTGCACCTCTTCCCTTTCAGTTCTGTTTGCTGTTAAACCACTTCCATGTGTATGGGTGTTGTGCGAGACCCTGGTGATTGCCAAACAAAAGAAAGGAAGCACAGCATCTTCCTTCTTGAAAGGGGAACCACAGGGATGCTGAAGGGTTTGGCAGCTGTGGGACACCCAGAAGTTTTGGGAGGCTTACAAATTGACACTGCAAGGGCAATGCAAGGGCAATCAGCCAGGCTTGGGGAGAGGAGCTTTGTTCTAACTCTGGAACACTTTTATGACTTGAGAAAAAGAAACTCTAAATGTTTTTTATTAGTGCTAGCAGACTATTCAGTACCAGCTCATCACCCATTAAATCTTCCAGGAAAATGGCAAAGTGGATATTTAAGTAAGACAGTCTCAATTCTGGAAAAAATTGTGTTGCAATATTTCTCTTCTGTTACTGGTAACATAAGCATGGGCACCAAAGCTCTGAACAGCCTCTAAGATTCAAAATCTCATTACTACCAGAGAGACCTAGGCTCCCAGACACCTCATAAATCGAGTCTGTGCACACTGCTCCCTTTCACTTCTGGCATGATTGAGTGCTATGGAAGCAGAAGAGAGAATAATGAATGACAGTGTGGGGTTAATCAGGTTTGTTCACAGCGTTGTCTTGGAAATAGCAATGCTGAGGGGCCAGTCCTCACATTTCAGAGGTAGGAGCTCCCACTCAGAGGAGTGCTGGGAAGGGCAAGTGCACACCAGAGTAAAACTGCATGGGGAACAGCTCTGCTGGGAGGGACCTGGGGGTGTTGGTAGATCTCAATGTGGACAGGACCCAGCTGTGAGCCTGCAGAATGAGGGAGGTGCTCATCCCACCCAGATCAGCATTCACGGGCTCATATCTGGAATACTGCATCCAATTCTGGCTCCCCAGAACTGCAATGACAAACTGGAGCAAGTTTAGGAGACCTCAAGAAGGTGTTTGGGTATGGAGGTCTTTCCTTGAAGGGGTGCTGGGAGAACTGCTCTGTTTTCAACTGGGAAAGAAAGGGCTTCAAGGGACCTCAGAGTAGCAGCACCTGGGAGGTTAGCCCATGGTCTGACTCCACAGCAGACCCTGAACTAAGCAGGAGGTGGAAGTGAAGACCTCTAGAGGTCCCTCCCAGGCTTCATTAGCCTGTTATCCTGTGATCCTATTTCTGTACAGGTCACTTGTGTTCCTTCCTTCCTTCCTTCCTTCCTTCCTTCCTTCCTTCCTTCCCTTTGCATTTACCTTTTTGTATGTTTTTCACTTAATGTATTCTATTCATATTCGTATCTAAAATCCATTTTGTCCTTTTCCCCTTCTAATCCTCAGTGTTTCTTTGTTTCTCTTCCTACTAGGTTGTTGTTTCAAGGTTGTTAGCTCTCCTCCTCCATTTTATTTCCTTTCTTTGTCCCACCAGCCATCATTAAGCTTTTCTTGTTTCAAGCAGCATTAATCTTTAGCCATTGATCTCTGAATAGAATTGAAAAATAAAACATCAGACTACCTAGTTCTGCTTTCCTTAACCTAATCTGTTTCTGATACCATTTAAGTTTACATTACTACTTATTTAAGCACAACTTCCTGTATTGAGAGGACAACAACTTGACTCAGATTTGAGTAATTTCCATCTGCTGCAGACATTTCTTTCATTAAAGGTACAGCAGAATACGTTCAGAAGTTGGTCAATACAAGATGTGTTTAGCATTTAGGACAATCACAGCAGATCAATAGAGTTCTGGGTGAGCTCACTCCTGATTGCTGATCAGAGTTTGCAGATTTGCAGATAATGAAGGTGTCTGGTGAAGTATCTGACAGTCTGGATGTGGAGCTGGTGGCCCAGTAAAGGGAAGGAGGCCCAAGCCAAATTTGTCCATCTGCAGTTAAACCAGCAGTGGGGAAGAATAAAGATGCACTGCAGCAGCTGTGGCCTTTGTGCCCCTTAGAAAATCAAAGATCAAAGAAAGGTTTGGGTTCATCATCTCCTTCCAACCCCAGGGACACCTTCCACTATCCCAGGTTGCTCCAAGCCCCATCCAGCCTGGCCCTGGACACTTCCAGGGATGGGGCAGCCACAGATTCTCAACCAGTGCCAGTGACTCCCCACCCTCACAGTAAGGAATTTCTACCTAATATCTAATCTAAACCTTCTCTCTTTCAGTTTGAAGCCATTTCCCCTTGTCCTGTCGTTTGTCCTATCACAAATGTCCAAACTGCATTGCTTTGCATCTGAAATGAAGAGGGCACAGCCTTCATCCCCTTGTCTGTTTGCAGGGCTTTTGTGGGAAGGCTTTTCTTCCTGAGACTCACACTTGCCTCCAGTTTCAGCGAGGGGAATAAGGCACCAGACTCCAGCTGGCAGATTGATTTAAATCCTGGTGGAGAAGAACTGTCCCAATAAAGTCACTGAATCCCAAATCACAGGTTAAAGGGAAACTGAGGCCATCCAACCCCACCCCAGTCCTGTACAGGAGAGCTGCTCTCCCTGCATGGGGACTGCTCCTGGTTCTGTTCCTCAGCTCTGGAAGTCATAGATGGAGTATTTTACCCCATTTTGCAGCTTTGCCTGGGGTCATCTCACTACTGAGTGGGTGGTAAAGCACAAAAATGTTTTTGTGGTGTCCAGCACAATTTGAAGAAAGCTTTTTAATAATTTGATCCAGTTTGCTTTCCATGTTTAAGGTCCATTAGGTTATTTGAAAACTATGGTAAATTATGCCTCTGGCTCATATTTTTGCATCACTGTTGTGTCTAGAGTTTTCTTTCTCTCTCTAACCTTGTATCAGGAGACATTCAAAAGAACATTACCATCCCTCGCTGCATTTAGCTTAACCAAGATATGACTCCTGGGGATAGTCTAATGTGGAAAAGAGCAGGAAGAAATCATCATCTGTCAGCATATTAATGTTCTAAATTAATGCACATCCTTCTTCATGAAAATGGTTTCTTCAATTCCAAGTCAAATAATATTGATTCTCAATGTGACACAAAGACAAGTGATCACTGTAATACAACTTAAAAATCAACCTGAAGAGTAGCTGAGGCAGGAGGGAATGGAAACTTGACAAGTGTTTTTGTTGAAGTGTCAGTAGAATTATTCTTTTAGGGAAGACAAGAAGTTTAAACATGTATAGGTAATTTAAACAAGCCTTTTCTGAAATTCCAAGAGGAAAAAATGCTCTCTAATTTCTACTTTCTTAATTTGTGATATTATTAATATTAGTATTAGTATGTAAGTAGCTCTGAACAAAATGTTTAATGTTTCGTAGAATATAAATTAACACATCACTGCATTTGTGAGAAAGTGTATATACTATTCCAATAGGAACAAAAGTTTTTCAATTATCTTTGTCTTTCTTATAGCCAGGCTACCTCCACCAGCCCTTAAAGAAGAAAATAATCAGAGAAGAGATTCTCTTAATATTTCTCTTAGTATTAGATTTATATATGATACCTGCTTGTAAATTCCATGTGCCTCATTTATCATTTTCGTTGATGGATTCAGTTGTCCTGTAACAAATTCCTGACTGTCTACCACCTCCAGTAGCACAATACATCACTGCCTTTCTTTGAATATGTCCTGATGTCCCTGTGGTTCCTTCTGTCTCCTCAGTGTGTCTGTCTAACACATACTCAGGCACAATGCAGCTCTAGGATATGGATTGCTTTTATGCCACTGCAGGAAAATCCTTGCCTGAACCCCAAGTGTGGAACAGAAGCCAAATGGATGTGAGTTGAAAAATATCTCAGTTATGCCAGGGAAGTTAAGCCTGTTTTGGGTCAGACAACTGAGTGAGTTGAGTGCGTCTCTCTCTTGAGACACATCCAGCACGAGGAGAGGAAGAGATGCAGGGAGTGTTGGTACTGGAATGGGTGCAGAGAGCCACAGAGAGCTGCTGAATCATCTGATCCTTCCTATGTAGATCTGAGTCCTGCAGCACCAGACCCCTCCTGACTCAAACAACCTGACTCATCCTGTACCCTGCTTGGGACTTCCTACAGTTTCTCTCATGACAATCCTTTCCTCTTCCCCCACATAAACCAAGTCCCTTTGGCATGATGGACACATTCAGCATCACAAGATTTTCTGTATCAGGGTTCTTTTTCAGCTCTTTTTGCTGTTCTCCTGCACGTCAAGTCTGAACCATATCCCTGGCTGTCGCCCATTGCCTCTTCAAAGCATGAGCACATCCACAGACACAAACACACAAAAAGCTTTCTAAAAGCACAATACATCATTCCCAGTAATATCTGGAGTCAATACTAACAAGGCAATCCTTTGAAAATGTGTCAATAGGGACCACCCCACTGGGTAAGAGAGGAGTAGGGAGTGATTTTAGCACTGGTCTGTCCTCACTCTGGACCTGCTGGTTGCCTCTCTGGCCCTCTTTTCAGCTGTCCTAAACATCTTCTCAAAAATTAAATCTCCCTCTAAAGCCTAATGGGAAGGGGATGGAAAGGACTGTACAAAACTGAGGTCTAAATTAATCTCTTTAACAAGCCTGCTGTTAAAGTCATTACCCACTTCCCCTCTGAAGACAATGAGAAAAATTAAGCTACTCCATGTCATGTATCTCACCTTGTGCTGTGGCTTAGGAGAAATCACTGCTGGAGGTTCCTCTTTCCATTATTGACTAAAGCAGGAACCTGAAAAATCTGTGAAGGCTCATTTGCTGGTTTTAATGACTAAAGTTAGCCAGAATGTGTTCCACTCCTGAAGTGGCCTGTGTCTGCACTGCCTGTGTAGGATGCCAGCTGCTCCAGGCAAAGAGGTGCCTTTATTGGTATTTTATACTGCAGCCATGAAATCCACTTCTTATATTGTTGATTGATATCCTGGGGACTTCAGATGTCATGCACAGCCATGGAAAAGCACTCTGTGAAGAGCCAAGGTAATTGCAAAATGACTTACATGGAAAGGCTACTGCAGCTCCAGCTTTTGTTACAGTGCAGGTCCATCCTCCAGCCTTGAGGGAGAGAAAATGCACAGAATGTACCCCTGTGTTTGGTGGTGTGTTGAATTTTATACTGGAGGTGCTTAGGAAAACAAGATTCACATTCCAGCTACTGCAGGCAACAATTCAAACAAGCCTTTCAAAGGAGAAAAAAGTCAAATCCATGATCTAGAATTATAGCTCAGGAATTTATAAGGGGAATTGGGCTATATTTTTCTAGGAAATTTTGTTAATGTCTTCAATGTAGTATAACAACATTTCTGCTTTCCAGCTCTGCACTCTCTTATTTGCATCCTCTTTGCATTCCTCTGGGACAGAAACACTTGGTACTGCCAAGTTCTCCAAGGATTAAAACAGGGAGTTTGAATCTGCAATTCAGAACTTTGTGTGCCCCTGAGGGCAGCTCAGAAGAGCTCCATGAAAGGAGCAGTGAACTCAGGCTCAGACAGGCTGGAGAGCAGCTCCCTCACACTGAACCTCTAAAGGCTTCTGCCTTCAGTATCCTCAAATTGCAGGGGAGAAACCACTGAAACAACAGAATCTGCAAAAGGAAATTAGAAATGAGAAAAAAGCCAAGCTTCACCTGCTAAAGATAAATAATATTAGTCCTTCTTGCTAAGAATTCTGGCAAACCCAGCACCTCCCCAAGCCCTTCCAGTGAAGCAGGATGAATTCCTGAGGGTGTGTGCACAGTAAGAAGTGCAGAATTTTCCTGCAAACTCTGAGCAAAATCTCCTGCAGCTCTGCTGAGAGATGCCAGCTCCAGCCCTGGGTGCCAAGTGGGCATGTCAGTGCAGGATTGCACTGACAGAATCCCACAGAGTTGATCAGTGTGGCACACCAGGGCATTCACACTGTTCTGTGACTTCCAGATCCACAACCAAAGCACATGATGCTGGATGAGAAACCTCCTTGTCTCACCACATAGATAAAAACATCCAAAAATAGCTTGTTTTGCATGAATGCAAGTCTCCATTCTGAGGTAAACAAGATGCCAGAAGAGTCCATCACAATGGTTCATAGTTCAAAGTACACCCCTCACCCCTCTGTCAGTGGGGCATTTATCCATTTTCTGTACCCTGGATACTTCCACTGTCCTCTGCCTCTTTTGATTAATGCATCCAATTTTCCCATTTTCCAATTACTCACCAGGTACTAATATAAAGTATTAATGAGTGCCCTTACAAGGGCTTTGACAAACATGAAGGTGCTTGAACTCAGCCCTCCTTAAGTGTGCCCTTTGTTCATAGTGGAACCCCGGGATGTGCTGCAGCACATTACACTGGCAAAGGGAAACATTCCACAGTGTAAACGTGGTACAAGAGACATCACCAGCCATGAGGACATTGTCAGTGCCTCACTGTGACTCCTGCACAGGGCCAAAAAAGCTTGTCTGGGTTAATGTTGCCAATATTACACTACATTAATGGAAATATCACACTACATTCCTTACACTGCTATTGTATAAAGCTGCACAATTCCAAGGCCAGCATGCAGCACACCCTCTTCCTTTGAGTGTATAAAAGCAAGCACCAATGAAGTTTCCTTTATAAAGAAAAATACCAAATGCTTTAATATTACTTTCATAAGGAAAATCTGTTTTTATTTTCTGTCTCGGTTGTAAAAATAAAATATTTCCACTCATATAGAGCCAGAGCAAGTCTTTGGTTGGATACATTCTTCTATCCTTATTGAGACAGATATGATATAAAACACAAATAAAGCTTTGAGAAATAAACTGAAATATATTTTCCCCTCTCTTTGTCCTCTCCATCTGCAAAACAATCGTGGTCATAGCAACATTGGCCCATGGGTTATCTGGTTTTCTTCTGCTTCTGTTCCTTCAGGTTTTCAGTATCTGAGCTCAGCAGGATCAGAAAGGATTGAGAACAAGCGGAAGCAGGCACAGGTGGGCCTGGCACAGCCACACTTTCAGGTGAGCTGATGTGTTTGCACAGCCCATTGCTTTCCTCTCACAGAGGTCACAGTGGGTGTTACTGCCCTTTTGGCTTTTTAGTAAATAACTCAAACCTCTCTGGTTTCCTTTTCTGTAAGACTGGGTTCAAGCTGAACAGACTCAATCTTCCACTTCAGTTTCTTTACAAAGGTTAATGTGCAAGAAGAAAAATGAAGCCAATTTGGTAGCCACTTCAGAAGGGTTTACTCACCTCAGGTATGCTGCAGTGTGGAGTGGAGGGATGGAATATACCAGGGGAAGAAAAAGGAGAAATGGAAAGAAATTAAGAGATTATGTGGAGAAGAAAAAGAAACAAAACAAAAGACATAAATGAAACAAAAAATTGAAAATGAAGCAGAGGTACAGGAAATGTTTAGTGCTGCACAAATTCTCAAATACTTGTCTTCTGCTGTGCTCTGAAGGAGTTAATCGTAGTGTCAGCCAGGAACCCAACTAATGATTCCTGCGCTCCTACCTCTTACATCAGCAGCAGATCAAGATCAAATTCAACATCGTTAAGATGCAGGGAATAGCTATAAGATGAATCCTTAATGAAAGGAGCAATGGGTCAAAAGGGCACATTTGTTATTCAATAATCCAGTAAAACTTTTCGATCAAAATACCTCTGTGAAATGCTAAAAATAAATGAGTTGGGTCCTTCTGATGCAGACAGTTTATCTGTGAGATAATTTCAGCAGGTCTGAAAGTCATCACAAGAGACTTGCTTCTGCCTTTTAGTATGGTTGTTGTGGAACCTTCCATGCCCTTCACATTTTAAATGATTGCTCAGTAATTCCCAGGCTCCACACTTTGAATGTGCCTCGAAGGGACCAACCCTCACGCACTGCTGCTATTTTGGAGGCAGTCTGTACTTATTGGAACAATCATTTTTTTTCTTGAGAGGTCAAGCTAAAGGGTCAAACAGAGAAAAGAGACACACACACACACAAATAGCAGATTCAAGGAGCTCCTTGCCAAAGAATGTCAGGGATGTAAAAGGTTTACATGGCTTCAAAGAGGGGACTGGGCAGGTACTCAAAAGTGAGAGATAATGAGAGGCTCTGGGCAGACAAATCACACACCAAGCTGACAAAAATCCCATAAATTAGCTCTCAGACCTTGCACCTCTTCAATTCCAAACAGCTGAATGCTTTCTGAATCTCAGAAAATTGTATCTAGAGACTTGGGACATTTTTGTTTTAGAGAAATTCAGGAAGGAATCAAGCAGTCATACAGAGCTAAATGATCTATTTTGGCACAGCTGTGGTCCTTGCAGGAGACATTTTTTGGCTCAGAAAGTGTGCTTGCAGAATGCTTGCCATTAATGAAGAAATAAGAGTTTATAGAAGTTTATGTCCCATAGGCAATAAATACAGAATAATATGTTGTACAGAAATATTCCCAAAACAAGGCTCTCTAAGAATAAAGGATCAAATTCCAGCATACTTGAGAAGCGAGAAAATATTTTGATGTCAATAAGAATTGCGATTAAAATCTTTAGTCAGATCTCAGGAGAAAAACAATTGCAGTATTTAAAAAAAGGCTGAAGCATTATAATTCCACAGAAATGGCTACAGAAACCACTTGGCTTTCTACTGATCAAACTCTGTCTCCAAGTACTTGCTGCCATAGACAACAGAAAATAAAAATCAGCAGAGATTTGAAAAACAAAATCACGCCAGAATCTTTTGTTTTGTTGTATTTTGCTTGTGTCTCATAACTAGGATGCAGCACCATTATCATTTTGTAAAAGCTTTTTGGACTGAGTTTTGGGGGTGTTTCTGGTCTGCTTTCCCACCCTCTGACATAAACAAATAACCTGCATCTGGTTTTGTATCCCGTATTTCAGATTCGCAGCTCCCTAAATCCCACTTTTGTGACTCTGTAAATGCATCAGCCACGAGGGCTGATGCAAGTGGCTGGAACCTCTTTTTGCACACTATAATCTAACGCACTTAGCGAGCCAATGAATCTGTGGGAAAGGAGGGGCTTTCTGGCTGAGGGGCTCTGCCAGGGGAACAGCTGTCAAGCAGCAAAACCTTACCCAGAGCCAGGCAAACACACTCATTCACATCCTCAGTGGCTCTGTGCATCCAGGGCTGGCAAGGCAGCTACACCCCTCCTCCTCTCTCTGAAAAAGTGAGCAAACTTGCACAGAGAAACGGAAAGGACAACAAAGCTCAGCTGTGGCACGTTTCAGCAGATCCAGCAATGGCCTGGGTCAGTAATTTCTCCTGGTTAAACCACCTTGCTCTACACGAAGAACGTCTCAGGGGGTACTTAAACAGCACTGAGGATTATTTAACTTTCCTGTGTGGGCCCAGGCGGAGCCACCTGTTCCTGCCCATGGCTTTGGTGTACTCCGTGATCTTCGTCGTCGGGGTGGTGGGGAACTTCTTGGTTTGCCTCGTCATTCTCAAGCACCGCAACATGAAGACCCCGACCAACTACTACCTGTTCAGCCTGGCGGTCTCAGACCTGCTGGTGCTGCTTTTCGGGATGCCCCTGGAAGTGTACGAGATGTGGAGCAACTACCCCTTCCTGCTGGGGCCCGTGGGCTGCTACCTGAAGACGGCTCTCTTCGAGACCGTGTGCTTCGCCTCCATCCTGAGCGTGACCACGCTGAGCGTGGAGCGCTACGTGGCCATCCTGCACCCCTTCCGCGCCAAGCTGGCCAGCACGCGCCGCCGCGCCCTCCGGACCATCCTGGCCCTCTGGCTGCTCTCCGTGCTCTTCGCCCTGCCCAACACGGGCACCCACGGCATCGCGCTGCAGCACTTCCCCAACGGCACCCTGGTGCCCGGCTCTGCCACCTGCACCGTGGTCATGCCCCTGTGGATCTACAACTGCATTGTGCAGATCACGTCTTTGCTCTTCTATGTGCTGCCCATGGGGGTGATAAGTGTGCTGTACTATCTGATGGGGCTAAGAGTAAGTCCTGCTCCAGCTGTGCTCGGTGTTGCCTTGGCTCATTCTTGTGTGTTTGTGTCTATATGTGGCTTTTGAGTGAGTTTTGCACCTTTTTGTTGCCCATGTTTTCCTCCCCAGAACAGCAAAAGTGTTTCTCAAACCTCTGGAAATAGTAGATCCAACTTCTTCTCTGGTGCAATCCTGTTCTGAAATTAATACAGCTATGTTGGGGAATAATTTATCCCAATCTTTCTATAAAAACTTACCATCACTGCTGCTCACCTCTGAATGTTAATGAAACACCCAAGTCTGTAGATTGATTCCGGAAATTTGCACCTTTGCAGTAGGGACTAGAAAGAAATGGACCAAAAGGAAAATGTGAAAAGAATAAAAAGAAGATGGCTAGTGATTGAATCTTGTGTACTATTTGTTTTCCCTTTCCCTGTAATTGTAGAATTTCCATCGCATTACTTTCTTCTTTTCCTTCCCTGGAGCTGATGGTAATATTCACTTGTTAAAATTCACAAAGCCCATAAACTGAAATGTTACCTTATTGCTGCAGCTAGAAAATATAGCAATCATTTCTTTATATAACTACAGCCTTGTTTCACCAGGCCACCTTAGAGCTTATATTCATTCTCTCTTCAGAAATTGACACTACCTTTGACAAGTATCCATCACGTAAATGTGTGGATAAAACAGTCAGGATCACAGTGCTATAAAACTATGTAGCACAACACTGAAATGCACTGCTAATCACAGTGACTTGATGACCACTTTCTTCTCATAAGTTGCAGACATTTAGACAACATAAATCCCATTTTGTCACACTGAATGTAACTTAAAGTTTACAAAGATGTGTCTGATCCCATAGCAAGAAAGGGAGATGAAGGAACTTATTAAACAATATGCAAGAAACTCAACCAAATCTCTGCTGGTATATATATCAATTTATTGTGCTGGCTGATATTTACTGTTACCTGAAATTATACAGAAGCAATTTTTACTTACCCAGGGAAAAAAACATGGATTATCTGCCAGAAATCCACAGCATAGAGCAGATCCTCAAGGCAGTGAATGGGTTAAACTATCCCCAATCTCTGGAGGCTCTTGAGGGGTCTTTTACATAGTTTCAATTAATAGTTTGCAAAATTAGACCTGAAGGGAATAAAAGGTGATGAAAATAGAGTTGTTACAAAAAGAAAAAGAGAAATCCCTGAATTTATAAAAGGAAGACTTGAAGATTGCAATAACTTCTCTTTGCAGCAGCAGATATTCCTATGCCCCATCCCAGAAGAGAAGCTCAGTACCAGATGAGGGCTGATTCCCCAGGACTTCTGCAAATTCACACATTTGTTCAAGTTGTCTTTCCTAAAGACAGTAATGTTCACTGTTTGTGCCTCTGTTCTTCTGTATATCCAGCTCAGACTTCCAAATTTTAACAGGATCCATCCTGGCTGGATCTGCATTATCTCCAAGCTGCACTGGGCAAGATGATTTCATTTCTTCAACAGAAGTGTTAGAAGAATGATGAATATATATAGTTTTCCAAGAGGAGACACTTTTTATGTACTCACAGAGAAGGAAATCTGCGAGGCTTTAGCAACACCCTGCAGTCACCTGAGTTCCATGTATCACTCACAGAACGTATTGGAAAAGCTCAGGGTTGATCCAAAGGTTGTACCACAGCTCAAATTCAGCAAACAGAGACGTAACCTTTTCATATCCAGGCTTTGTAGAGAGGGCATTTCCTCACTAGTTTCTCCCTCCAGCTCTGCCAGTGCTGGACAGTCTCAGGATGCAATGCAGGTGGGGACAGGGGACCTGCCAAGCAGCTGGGAGAAGGCAGCAAACATGGGTCATAGGGTACCTGAGTTAATTTATAATTTAATTCCTTGAAAAAATGTAAAAATACATTTGTATTTTTCAGTGGTAAATGGTTGATTACCTCATTATCTACTTGGGTATAATTTTAAGTTTTGGTGGTTTAATATTGCAATGTTATGGTCAATTGATCATTCCAGCACCAGTGTAAAGAAGAGGACACTGATCATTGCACTGTAAACTCATTAGGCTTGACTGTGGAAGCTTCCTAGTGCCTCTTTCGTGGGATTCCCATCACAGACACCTTTAGGATAAATCCCTAAATCATCCAGGCTCTTCAAACCCAGTTCAGCTGTTGAGGTACTGATTGCAACCCACAGCGAAAGAGCTGAGGAGGGAGAGGAGAGGGGTGAGATGAAAACTTTGGGCAGTAGCTGCTGGTGGAAGTCCATCCCTGGGGCACTGATTGAGATGGGATGGGATTGCTTGGGAAGAAGTCTGCATTGCAGCAGGATCCAGTGCAAGGTCCCTGCCCATTTCTTTCAAACTGATTCCTAAAAGGACACAGGTGTAGGTGCTGATCACTGCTTGTCTAAAAGTCATGCTCTATTTAACAAGGGTTTCTGACAGTATAGGCTGGATAATTCTTCTCCCAAGGTTCCAACTTTTCTCTTAGTCTCTCATCTCCTCAGTAACTGGCAATAATAATAATTTGGATATTGTAGCAATTTTACTTTAGCTGTCTTTGAAGCAAGACAACTTATTCTTGCCAATGCACATCTGGTCCATATCTTATCATCAAAACCTGTTTCTCCCCCTAAACGCCCAGCTGTTAAACACTCAGAATCATCTGTGGATGGTGACTGCCTTGGCTAATTCCTGCAGAGCCCAGCACAGCTCTTCCAGAGTCTATCCCCTCTCCATGGAGGTTGTGCAGCAGTCCTTGTCCCAGAGGCTGCTTCTCCTTTGCCGTGGGGGTGAGCTAAGGGCACACCCAGGCTGCAGCTCAGCAGCCACTGCTCCAGCCACACCTCCAAAACAGGCAGGGCTGTAATCTTTAGCAGAAGCCTTGTGGGGTTTAAATATCAATTTTTCCATCAGCTGAAGAGAAACTTTAATACCACTAATGTCAGACAGGCCAAGGAGTTTACAGAAAACAGTTCCTCTTTTGCAGATTACAGCAAACAGTCCTTCTTTTGCAGAGGGGCCTCACTATGTTTGTCTGGGGATAGGTGAGATCCTAATTTCACTCAGCCTTTTGATCTCTGGGGTGAAATGCTGTAGCTAATAAAGATCTGGGGGGGGAAATCCAATTTTCAGCTTCTTGCTCCAGTCACTTTTAATTCTCTTGCAGTGAAAGGGTAGCATTCATCTCAAACCTACATAGCCTCATACATCACAGTGATGCAAAAGTAATCAGTTCCTTGGCTGGAGTTCTACCCCTCTCAAACCACTGGCATTAACTCAAGTTACAACCTTTGCCATGGCCTCATTTATTAATCTTTTCCCCTCCCTGTTTATAATGTTTCATTGTTTGATTAAACTGCAGCTGCTGAGTTGTTCTCACTTGTTACACCTTCATCACTTGAGGCTGTGGAGGAGCCTTACAGCATCACCAAAATGATAGGAGGAAGGGCAAAGATAAAGATACATATGTCTCTGGTTTATTACAGCATCAGCACACTGCACTCTCTGAGGCTTTGGAATATGCCTGGAATAGATTACTGTTGAGACTGAAAACCACTGAAGGGAATCCAGGGATTTTAATAAATCTGATCATTTATCAGTAGATGTGTTACAAATCAGCTGAGTCTTTTCCTTCAGCAACTGTGGCTATGACTAAAAGTTACAAGGGGAATAATGTAAAATATGAGAGGCTGAATTGCACTATACTTGACTATAATTCCATTTATATGGTTTTTCCTTTTATAAATAGAATAAAGAGAACATTGAAAGAAGGGCTCATTTCATCATCCTTACAGAAAAGTATTATTAATCAGAAATCAGAAAGCAAAGTCACAGTGTAAAAGGCAAAAGCAAATAGCACAACTAGCATGTCTTCACGAGGTTTTTACAAATCCAGAATGATTTCTATCTTTTCCTTCATTCCTGATATTGTCTCATATATAATTAAGTTTTGGTTCCAGTTTCTCTCCTTGAAAACAGACAAAGCTGTTGGCTAATCAGGAGTTCCCACTGCAGGAAGCTGGGACCAAACATGGACTTTCCAGATATTATTTCTTTGGTATTCAAATCAACTGCCCTGTTTATGTAAACCTGATCTTTTCATCACCAAAGCACCACTCTTATCATAAACATACCAGGGACAGATTCCAGGGGTGATCAGATTATTGCTCTTTATACCTATTTGTTTGAAGACCAGGAAAAACTACTGGAGAAAAACCTCTCCTTGTTGTGCCTAAGCAGTGTGTGGTTACATCTGTGTGTATCATTCACCCTGCCCTCCTGCAGGACAGAATTTCTGGGGTTTGTTCATTAGATGGGTTGAATATCAACTACTCCCAGCACTCAGGACATGAAACAAACTCCCTTGAATCCACAGGATTTTTTCCAGTGATTACAGCTGTGTTGCACTGTGGCCTCTCTGGGTATTTTTTGGATCATTGGTTTGTGCTTAATTGTGGGGAACACTTTTAGGAATAAACAAACTATATTTTGCTAGAAGAGAAAATAATGCCCAGCAAAATGCTGTTGAAATGGACCATAAACCGTGAACCAAATATTGACTCGTTAAGAAAAGGTAAGTGGGGAAGTGAAATACAAATTTGCTGTAATCTGCAGATTGTTTTGAACCTAAAGCTTCCATGTTTTTCTAGACAAAAAGCAAAATTTAAATGCAGATTATTTTTCTTTCAGTGAGTCCTGAGTGGCCCCAAATTTTGCTTTCTCAAACTACAACTATCAAAATATCAAACAGTCTGTGTCTGGCAGGGATGTGGTCTCTTGTCTGAGCTGTCCTTTCATTTCCCTCCTTTTGCCAGTTGAAAGGAGATGAATCTTTGGAAGTGGAGGAAATGGCTGTGAATGTTCAGAGGCCATCCAGGAAATCAGTCACCAAGATGTTGTGTAAGTAGTGACTCCTTCTGTGTTTTATTTGCCATGAGCAGGAGTGACCAGATCTGTGACCAGATCCTGAAGGGTATGGAGCAAGTTCATTGGATACAAGAGTTATGAGTAGCTGTCGTGTTAAAAAAAAAAGGCTTTTTCTGTTTTATCTGGACTTGCAGGAATGAAGCACCAGGGGTAACCACCAAAAGACTCAGAAAGCAAATTTTCCTCCCCAGCACAAGAGGAGGTTGAGCAAAACTTTGTGGCAGATGCTTGCATGGAAATTCTCCAACATCCTTCACTCTAAACTAGCTCTTGCAGTCCTTCGGGGAGGATCCCCTTTTTTCAGAGTGCAAATAATCTATCTTGCACATTTTCACAGAACGTACATCTGTTTTGCATTACCCCAACTGCACTTCAGAGCCAGCCTGGTTTGCTGAGCTGGAATGGGTTTAGCCTCCATATATACCCCAACATCACCTGGCTGTTTCCTGCTCTGTTTGAATGTCACTCTGTGTGCGTGCATTGGGTTATCCAATACAGAAATCAGTGGAAAGATTGTTCTTTTAGTTGGTAATGATAAGACAGAAAGGATGGCAAAAGTTTTGAAACTGTGAATATAATTTATATATGAAGTCTCCCACCCAGCTTTCTGAACCCTCTGCCCTGGTCATGCTGGTGAACCATATCCTCCCATTTCTGACCTGTTTTTCTTCTCCCCTTTCTCCACACCAGTTGTCCTTGTGATAGTTTTTGCCATCTGCTGGGCTCCATTCCATATAGACCGACTTTTCTTCAGCTTTGTTGTGGAATGGACTGAGCCTTTGGCCAATACCTTCAATTTAATTCATGTGGTGTCAGGTAAAGCTTTCTTCTTCCACTTGCACAGGGAAAAAAAAAGAAGTATTTGTGAGTGGTTTTATTTGGAATGTGTAGTCATTTATTTTCTAGGGGACATGAGACTTGTGTGGAAAACCTTGAGGTTTGGTGAGCAATGATGAGAACAGTGCCTGAATAAAAACTGCAGACAAGTTTCTGCAGCTTTCAAGATCTGGACATGTTGCCAAATTCATAAAGAATAAAAGAAAAAAAAAGGGATATAATGCATAATTACTAGCTGCTTTTAATTCTTGGGACTGTTCAGAAGTAAAGACTGCTGTCATTCAGCTGCTTTTATCCTCCACAGGCTCTCTGGGGCAAATAGGAAACCTTACCAAATGCAAAAGCCTTACATACTGCTCAGCACTGGGTGATGAAACCAAATGTTTATGGCCCTGCCAACCATAAAATGAAGAGCTTTTCAAAGAGGAATTTTATTTTCAGTCTGCCATGGGAAAACACTGAATGAGGCCATTAGGCAGCTCAGACAAATCCAATCTTGTGCCATTGTCCTGGTGAGCTGTAGGAAATTAGCTTGCCCTGGCTGGAAGTTATCCTCTGACAGCCTTGATGGGGCACCAGCTGTGCAAATCCTGCTGTGGGGGTGAGGGCAGTGCTGCAGGCAGGTCAGGGCAGCTCAAGAGAGAGCTGGTTCCTGAGCAGCTGGAGAGACTGAGCTCCAACTCCCATCTCTCCCACTTCCCTTTCCCTGCAGTGAAAGCTGAGCTAACCTGGGTGACACATCCCTCTGCCTGTGCCAGGAAGGCAGCAGAGCTCCACTGCTGCTGTCTCCACCCTTGCATCCACATTTAGTGGAGCTGTATAGGCAACAAAGAAATTTTCCTCTTCTGAGCTGGTTTCACACACAAATAAATGTCTCTCTCTTCCCCCCACCCTTGTTGTCCCAGGTGTTTTCTTCTACCTGAGCTCTGCCACAAACCCCATCATTTACAACCTGCTGTCCCAGCGCTTCAGGATGGCTTTCCTCAGTGTGATTTCTCCTTGCTGCAAGCACTGTGCCCCTAAACATCCCACTTGCAAGGTTTCGTGCCAGAAGAGCACGTTTGTGATTGAGGATCACAATCTCATGGACTCTGCTGAGAACACGAGCCTCCCTGGCACTCACAGGACATCTGTCAGCAGCTCCCAGCTCTCCACTGGCCTCTGACTTCGTGTGGTGATCCAGGTGAGAGAGAAGGTTAAGAAAAGTACTCTAAAAAACTGAAGCAGAAGAAAACTTCCTAAAAGACTGATTTCAGCAAGAATTGCTCAGGAGGTGTCCCAGCGAATGAACGAAGGAGGAGGCTGTATTTAGGATGTGTTAGGGAAGCACTGTATTGCCCCCAAGCTGATGGGAGGGCTGGAAGTTGGGGTTTGCTCACTGCAAGCTGTGCCTGCAAAGAGCTGCTGTAAAAGCTGAGAGACACTGTCAGTGTTGCCAGCACAGGAGAGAGAACCAGCTCAGCCATGTCTTACCAAATAGCTTCTTGTGTAGCAACCAAAACATCAGTTTTTACTTATTTTGAAACAGGACAACATTCTGCATATGCCTTCTCTCCCCACTTCTAGCTTTAGGTAAGCCAGTCCCGCTTCCCTCTGCTACAACCTTTTCAGGTAAGGCTGTTGCAAATCTTTCCTGTCAACATCAGCAAACAGGCAAGAATGAGAGCAGCTCAGAGCTGGGCTGATAAACATCAGCTACTTCTGGGCCAGAAGAACCAGGGAGCCAACAACTGTAAAATAAATGTAAAGCAAAATTCCGCTTTCTGAGCTTCTTATCATTATTTCAACTTCAGATATTTTTGTGTTGTCTCCACCAGTGAAGCCCTGTGGTTGTGCTTCAGCAGACTTCACTGCTCCTTCACCAGGGGGATTGCAGAAGTCAGAGATCTACATGGATTAGCAATCACCAGGAGGGAGCTTGGACAGCACTCACAACAGAGGGAATTAGGACAAACCTTATATATAAGGGCAATAAAAGGGGAGTTTTGCATCTACTAAATTCAGTTTTTGCCACAAAGCACAATACAAGGTCTGAAAAACTTTCCTGCATCCCTGTAGTGCAAACAGATCCTGGAGGCAGTACACCCACACCCGAGCTGACAAATTCCTAGGCTCTGCTGGCTGCAGGGACAGGACCCTAGAGAACTTTGCCAGGGGAGTTCGGGGAGGGTCCATTATGTGATAATGAATTTTGTAAAACTCTGTCTCCCACGTCTCAAAGCCCGTTCATTGTGTTTCAGGGAAATGCCTCCTGTGTGCATCCTGATGCTGGGCTGGGTTTGGTCCCCATGCTGGGCTCAGGCTTGGCACGCACTGCCACGGAGAATCATCCCATGAGTGTCACCAGGGGACTGGCAGTCACTTACACAGCCAGAGAACACAGAGTTATCACAGCAAATAACAACATTAGCTCCTGAAAGATGATACACTGTGTGCATAAAGACATTTTCCATTCTGGTCACTGGGGATCCAGATGACATTTCCTACCAAGGAGGAAGGGATTGTACTCCTAATTACCACGGCCTCTTCCTCTGTTTGCCCCAAAGTTTTCTGTTTGATTCTCACTGGGACTTCAAGGTGGGAGACTCATGACAGCTGGAGAGCCCCCTTTTCCTGGAGCATAAGGGGAACATTTTCAGACTCTTTTTACCACCTGCAGTCTTGAGAAACAAGCCTTGGAGAGGGGAAGAGCCACACACGAGGCCTGCAGAGAAAAGGCCATTCCTGCTCCCTCAAGACACAGCTGAAATGCTTTGCCACCCCCAAGTGGACACTTGCATTTTGCCAGTGACATTTACATTTCTAAGCAGAAATTTTGCATTCTTTTTCCCTCTGCCAGAGATTACAGCATGTTTTCCCTCTGGGCAGGCCGTGGCAGTGGTGCCTGTGGGCTGCCCAGGTCCCTGTTCTCCTGCCTGTGCATTGCTCCGTGATCCCACCTGGGGACCACCTGGGGACAGCCTGGGGACAGCCTGGGGACCACCTGGGGACAGCCTGGGGACAGCCTGGGCACTGCCTGTGCTGGATTTCCTCCCTCACCCTGTGCCTCCCTTGGGCAGATCCCTCACGGAGCCCTGTGGGTTTTCCTCCTTGTCCCAGCTGTGTGAAATCTGTCCTAGACACCAGCCAAAGGGGTGAGGAGACACAGTCACGCATCCAGCATGGGGTGGGGACATTCCTCTGCCAGGTTTTGTGGCTCTCTCAATGCCAGTTGTGCATTTAGGGTGAGACAGCATCTCGTGTTGGTGCACAGAGAGCCATCCCAGAGCTCTCTCCTCTCTGCTTGGGACAATCCCAACTCCAGCTGCAAAGCCCAGGGTTGAGAAATGCATCCCCTGACTTGCAGTGAGCACACAGACCTGCAGACAAAGGTTGGAGGGGTGAAGCTGGAGGGTGAAGGTTTCATGTGATCCTAAGCAAAGTGGCCATGTTTTTGTCCCAAGGGAAGATAAAAGGGTTTTGTGAGGAAGGGGAAGCAGAGGTGGGAGGAACGTGCATGCATGGAAAAATTTTGAAAGAGAAACAGTGAGAAGCAAATCATCATGAAATCACCTGGTTCTGAATTAACTTATTTTCTTTACCTAAAACCAGTTTTTATCACATTTAATTTGTTGTCAGTTTAAAACAGTGATGTGCAAAAGCAAAACTACTGAGCTTTTTTGGCCAAATATCAAAATCAAAGCTGAAAACATTTAGTCTTGCACCAAACCAGACCTTCTGTGAAAGTGTTATTGGGAGAGACGTGTCAAAACTCCTCTGAATTCTGCTGAAAATAAAATAAATGCAGTGAAAAAAATGCAGACTGACTGGAGACTCCAAGTTAAGTTCCCTGTGACTGCACAGCTTGGTACCCCCTCACTCCTGAGGGAGGATCTCTAGAAAACAGTTGATTCACTTTGTCCCTAAATGTAGTCAAAGCCCACTGGAGGCCTTTCTTCCCAAAAGGTCATTGCTTGAGTTATTTATCACTCTGCTCTGATATTTACCTCCTGCATTTTGAAAGCTGGATCCAAAGATGAAAAAAATGGGAAGATGGATAGAGATGTCATGGAAGCTGATGCTGTTCCTTTATTTATACATTAAGGAGCTTTCATAGCCAACTGCTGAAAAATGTTGGCAACTGGCTGAGAAAAACTCCTGTTGCACAAAAATAGAGAACAACTCTCTTTCCCCCAAAGTGGTCTGGCATGATAAAACTGTATTTATTTGAAATCAAGCGTGACTTTGGAGACAGAACTGCCTATTGATTTATTTCTCTGCTTCTGTTTCCCTCTGGGAAATGTGCAAATGTGTGAGCAGAAAGTGTGGACAGCAGGGGCAGTGCTCCAGCACTCTGAACAAAACGTGGAGAGTCTGAAATGTGCAACAAGGGAGACTCAAAGGGGAGAAGAATTGTGTTTGTTGCCAGTGAATGGTGCTCAGATCTAACACCAGGTTCAGTTGGAAAAAAGCACCATGAACAGCAGGTGGACAGTTCTGTTAAGTTTATATGAAGAGTTTTTGAACACCACTGTGTTTTGAAGCATTTAAAACCACAGCTTATCAGTAAAACTAAATGTACATTTCAGCTGCAGAGATGGTTATCCGTATCTGTATGTAACATGAAAATAAATATCCTAAACTCTGCCTACCTAAGCCTGGTCCATGCTCCAGAAATCCTCGTGCTTCTTGTTTCTCCCTCTGATTCCACGTGAGCAGCAGAAGATGGACATTCCCCAAAGGTTCAGCCAGCACCAAGTGCAGGACACCAAGGACTCATTCCAAGTCACAGTCCTTAAAAAATTTTAAAAAACCAAACAGGCCTGCTCTCCCTCTCTGTGTTCCCACAGTTGTCTCATTTTCTCTGCTTTCATTATGACACTTACTAGTATTTTCCCCACTGAGGTTTCTTTTTTTACAAGCTGGCAAAATGCTGAGCTGTGGTATTTCCATATCAAATGGATATTAATGTAAGGAGAAATATGATAATGAAAGCAGAATGAACAAGAAATCAAACAAGCTCTTGCAAGGATTAAAATTTGAGTTTAGAATTTGGTCCAAGTCAATGCAATGATGGCAAATGTCCTTCAGAGTGAGCTGAGGGTTAAAAGAGTTCACAAAGAAATTGCATAAAATTGCCCAATCTGGGCCCTGCAGGTTTCTTCACCTGGCAAAAACACACTTCTGAGGGTGTTAGGGCAGGTCACCATGCACCAAAAGACAGTGAACATCTTGTGCACGATTCCCTGGCTCTGAAAAAGGAATTTGCCATGTACAAAATGGACCATAATGAAATAACCTCTCCAGGAGAGTCAAGGGTTGTTGATTTTTTCCAACATTTCTTTGCATTTGCATTCTGGGTAGTTAACAGCCTTCCTTGGTCATACCCAGACAGAGCTAAGCTCATTTGCTACCAGCAGAAGAAGACTTTCTGTTACTGTCTAGACTTTGTGAAATCCTGAAAAGCTGAAGCTGATGTTTAAAAGGCAAATTATCTTAAATCCACTTAATTTTTAAAGAAGGATTAATTTTAGGTGTATGGCAGCTGTTGGAATAATTTGCTTCCCACTAGGATAGCTAATTCATGAATAAAAAACTGGGGTTCTTGTTGTAAAATCCCAAACAGCTTTTTCCTTGCATGCTCAGCTAACACTCTTTTATGAAATGCAGCAAGTTCCTTCCCAGAGGAGCAGGATTCTGTTTGATTTCTTGGCTAGACATGGGTTTTCCAGAAGACCCTTTGACTCAGATGTCTACAACATGATCTCCATCAGAGGAAAATTGTATTCCTTTTTCTAGTCAAATGAGGGGGGAAAAAAGCTGTGCTAAAATCAATTTATCTGACCTACTTCAGTGATCTACTTTGGGTGTTTTACAGGTAGTTTTTATGCATAACTCCTGCAGCTGAAAAACACAGCCAGGCAACAAGGCACAAGTCACCTTGGAGTGCTGTGTGCTCTTTGTTGCAGAGCAGGTATGTTTATCAGACCCTTCCAATTTGTTTCATTTCTTCAGAACCCAAGAGACTCCCTTAGAAATGACTCAGTAGGAAAATCATGCTCCAAATGAACAAAGCAAATGGCTCACAGCTAAATCACCACTAAACAGAGGGAGAACAGCATCCTCAGGGGCTCACCTACCACTTTCTTCATTGCTCTGGGGCTGGTGCCTCTGAGACACCTGGGCTACACTCAAAAGGCAGAGAAATTCCAACAAAGCTCTAGCACGTGTAGGATTTGCAGCATTTGTTTGCAACCTTGCAGTTTTCTTCCCTTTACTTCTTTGGAGATGACAAGGGCAGGAAAGAGATCTGTCCTGCCAGAGAATGTGCTAAACAGCTGCCTCAACCCAATGGAAAGTCTCCAAAAAGAAGTTTTTTCATGCTGCTGTTGACTGCAGTGCAGGTGGGCTGGGTAGCACAGAGCAACTGCAGCAAAAAAGTACAAGAGTCACAGTTTAAAAGAGCCACAGTTTTGGGAAACAGAAAAACTCACCAGACTGTCTGTGAGGAAGCAAACAAAGCACAAACACGGGGACCTGGAGGTATATTTAACCATGTTTATTTAACCATCTGCAGACTGGGGTTTGTTAGCTGGCTTGGTGGTAGGGAAATACTGAATGAAGAGAGTTTTTTTGAGTGTGAACAAACCTGGTCAGCACCACAAAACTCAGCTTGCCCTAAGCCCTGCAGCACTGTTTCCTCCCAGCTCAGGTTACCTGCTCCTGCAGGAAAACAAACCTCAGAAACAGCAGCAGGTATAAATTTCCATTTCAGTAGCACTGGCAGGCCCCTCCATTGGAACTGAGACACAGCAAGCTCTTAGCTCAAAATGATGTAAACCAGTTTGTGTTCCTGCCTGGAACAAAGACGAACAGAAGTTGACACTGGCCCAGATCCATCTGCTCTGGTTGTGTGTCCCAGCCCCAAATCGAGGGGCTGAGTCATGTGGAGCTGGCTCTCTGCTTATAACACTCAACAGTCCCAAAGCTGGGGCTCACATGGCAGCCTAGCAAATCCCAGCAAACCCACTGCACTCCTCCAAGAGGCAGCAAGGACTGCCAGGCATGATTCAGCCTCAGCAGAGCCCAGTTTTTGTGTGTCTCTTGCATTAACAGCAAGGAACACTCATCTAAGTGTTAGTCTCAGCCTGGTTCCTTTCGGTCTCATTTCATTCCCTATCTTCCCTCCCAGGAGAAACAGGTATATTGAAAATCATCTCTTTCCCCCATCCATACAGTCTTTTTGCTGCTAAGAAATTCCACTGAGAACTGAGTCTTCTTTCTGCAACTTTATTTGCCAGCTGTAGGGTTTTCACACCGTTATTTGTATTCCAGTCCCGATTTCAATTACCTGGCTAACCTTTTCAATTTTCACAGAGAGTGAGAATCAGAAAACAGCAGGTCCTTTATTACAGCTCACACTGGCGGGGAATTCTTCACCCCCCTTCCCTCCCCCATGTTTGCAGGAAAGCTCTGTCAAATTCAAACAAACTCATTGATAATGACTTGTCTATTTGCTTATGCTTTGCTGGCTGTTAAATATTCTGGTCCTTTCTGCAGACCTCTCTTCCATTCTCCTTTTGGCTTGAACACATTATATTTTACACCATTTCTGAAAGCCAAGGAGCAGCAATCTCAGCCTTCACCCTGATGCTTGACTCCAGTGGGAATTCTCACCAGGGTCAAGCACTGGAGAAGTTCAAAGCCCTGTGCTGTGAGAAGGGCTGTTTGCTGATCTTTGAAAAGCAAGATGTGGTGCTGGCCAGTCCTCGTGTCCACATCCCAGAGCACTTCCCAGTGGAGGCTCAGGGCACTGAGGGGTTCCCTCAAACAAGGGGTGGGTCAGGCACAGGACACCACTGTGCTGAGCCCAAAGCCACTGCTCTGCCACTGAATTGTACTGGCCACAGCTGTCCCTCCTTTTGCCTTTCTCAGTTCTCCAAGTCACTCCCCTCCTCTTACCTCCTTTATTGTTCTGAACTCTTGATCTAGAGGTCATTTCCATGCCAGTGCTCTGTCTGCCCCATCACTCAGCCATCCAGATCCTAAAGATGGTTTTATTTGACTGGGGAAGGGAGAAGATTTAATGCAAAAGACCTGTTCCTTAGCAACACCTTCCCATCTTTCTTCTTTTGTTATTTCCACCTCATTATCTTTGCCCATGTTCAACTCCAAATTAACTTAATTACAGACAGATTTCATATCTCTCTGAACCAGAAGGGGCACTTGTAAAACATCCCTCCAGTCAATAGTAAATGAGGGCCTTGGCCTATGCTAAGCAGGCTTTGGGAAAGGCAGCTCAGCTGTGCCTGCCCTGCTCCCTCCAGACACCTCTCCTGGTTGCTCTCAGCTCCTGTTGTTCATTTTCAGTGAAGCATTTCATCTCTCCATTTTGCAGCCTGTCCAAGTTCACCCCAGCCCCTGAGCTCCACAACAGACACCAGTATAAATCACCAGGTGAATGCTTCTCTTACACAGGTGCCAAGGGCACTGCAACCTTTCCACCTCCCCTTTCCAGATTCTGGCAGGAGACAAGTGCCTCAGTTCAAAGTCTGTGATTGGAATCTGTCCTGAGTACAAATCTGAGCTAAACCTGAGCCTTACTGAGTCTGAATTTCAGATGTACTGGGTCCAGGATGACCTCTGATTACCTACACAGCTGGTAGGTCAAAGATCTCCCTTGGTTAATGCAGCTCTGGGTGTCCAAAGGACACACACCAATGACAGCTCTCCCCCTGAAAATCCCCTCAGAGATGAAAATACAACTGAACTAGATCCAGGGCAGCATTCAGTTGTTCCAGGGCAGATCCAGGGCAGCCCCTCATACCATATCTTGTCCTTACTCTGTGATGCCAGGTTTCCTCTGGAATCAGGATCAGGATCAGGAGATCAGGATCTCTAGCAGCTGACGGGTTCCTCACCTTCTCACAGGTAAATAAGCATTGCTGCATTGCTGTGTCTTACCATTCACAGAAGTTCTCCACTGGCAGAGGAAACATCTTCTTCCTTCTGTTGGAGCTCTAGCAGCTGTCACCCAGCCAGCACACCTCGTCCTAAATCCACCCAGTGACTCCTCCCTGGTGGAAGCTGGGTGCTGCACTAAGGATGAGGAGAGATCTGTATTCACACAAGGAGGAAAGTGTTGTCACAGAGAGCCACCAACAGAACTGTGTTGAGGGCACATGAAACACAAGGAAACTCTCTACAAAGACATAGGGGGAACCAAACTCCCACCAGAAATAAAAAGGGGAAGGCTCCATGTCAACTTTAGAGGAATCAGAGAGCTGTAATTCTACCATTAGAAGAGGAGATATGGTTTCTGGAAAAGAAGGAAAGCCTGAGTGAGGATGCAGGTGGTTCCTCCTCATTCAGGTGAGCACTTCCTCCCAGCAGCTTTTCACCCTAGGAAATAGAGCCACAAGTTAAATTGGGATGAGTTTTCCCCCCTCACCATGCAGAGGCAGAGCTGCAAATCATGCAGCATCCCGTGATCAAGTACCCCAAATGCAGGCAGCACAATTTCAGTTGCAGAATGAAATTCACTCTGCCCCAAAAGTTTCAGGTTCTTACCTTTCTATTTTGCCCCTTTCTTTCTCACCACTTTGGTCTGCAGGGAGAGAAGCCATAGGTAGGATATTTCCTTCCTATTTCATGAGAACATTTTCAGAATTTCCCACCTCAGCTGAACCACATCACATTTACCAGCTCAGCAGGAGACTGTCCCCAACATCTGTGCTTATGCTGGAAAGGTCTGAAGAAGACAAAGAGCAAATATCTGCCCTGAAAATTGAAAGTGTGGCCTCTAAAGAGCATTTGTGCACATATTCCCCGGGTTTACAGCCCAACCACACTAGTCAGTGCCACTGGAGGTCAGTCTTGTGCCAGGGAAACCTGTGGGACTGAGCACCGGGGTGCCCTGACTGCCAGGAGCCTCGGGCACTTGAGCCTGCATTTGTGGTACACAGGACACCCCAAGAGAAAACCTGTTCCAGCTCCCCGGTGTTGATTCATGATCTAGAGATTCTTCACGTTTCCATTTCTTTTTTCCTCAGAACTACCCGGTGGTCTGTTGCTGCATGAGCTCAGCAAAGGACTCAGAGTGTTCAGTCAGCCAGGCTCAGAGAAAGCCAGGCTGCTCCTCAGGACCCAGCCAGTGCAAACAGTGCAGACACAGCTGTGACTCAGGCTTGGCACCTCATCCAAACCGACTTAGAAAATACTCTTGTTTGGGGACAATTCTCAGGCTTTTGTTCCACAAGGCATGGCAGAATAATTATATACAAGTTGCAAGCTCTGGATGAGAAATCAGGATATTGATTCATGACCAAAACAAGTATAAGCTCAGATACAGTTAATTCAGAGCCATATTCCTTGTCAGTGCCTGTAATAAAGAATTCCTACACAGAATCCTATTTGAAGAGTCACCTCCTCCTACTCTTTCCATAAGACCCTCCACAAAGGGCTCAACAAATATTTAATTGGAAACAAAAACTTTCAGCTAAACATTTTGGTAAACCAGATTATATGTGCTTCTACTACAGGATCCCACAGGTGCCAGTGCAAACCCAGCTCTGGCTGTGCCAAGTGAAATCAGCTCTTGGTGACTCTTATGCCTGTAGAAAAAAATATTAATCAGTATGGTCTGAGGAGAAAATGGAGACTGAAATGCTCAGTTGAGATATACTTAAGTTACTATCCCACATATTTTATTTAATGCAGAACCCACTCCTTATTTTACCTTCAGGGTGACTTATTTTTTATCTCTAGATCAAAGATGCCAGAGCTGTTCTCTGCCCTCCAACAGAGAGCCATTCCAGCCAAGCCACACCTGGAGTGCATCCACACCCATTCACTGAATCTCAAGTCTGAAATGAGAGCCAGCACTGCACAAGCTCTCTGCTGGCCCCTGCTATGAACAGCCTTAAGCACAGACTTCTTCTACTCTGCTGTAATCATTAAAGAGCCATTCCTTTTCTGCTATTTTTCTAGCAGAGCAATAGAAATATTGATCTCCACCACTGGCTTCTTTCCTGTGAATGATCAGTTATCCTTTGGTGTTAAACAAACTGCAATTATGCATACTAAATAAGCAGAGAATCACGAGGGTCCAGGTGCCTTCTGCTCTCTTCCCTCCTATTCCATTATCATTCTGCATGGCCTTGGGCACACCACATCCTTCCAGGGAGTGAAATGCAGCATCCACCCCTCTGTCCCACACTCACCTCCTGCCTCAAGGAACAGCAAAATCCTTCCTGAACCCAGGCAGTTCTGAAGAGGGACTGGAGCAGACAGAAAAAAGGAGACAGGGTTGGCTCACTGCAATAACTCAGTGATAGTGGCTCCCCATAACTAGGAAAGAAAACCCACAGTGTGGCCATGGCACTGGAATCACTGCTGGGAAGATGTGCCCCTAAGCAGCCAGGACCTTGGCAGCCCCTCAGTGACACAGACAGAGACAGCCAGAGACAGCCAGAACCCAGGCAGGCAATGGGTAAGGACAGAGGCAAGAAGATTATTAACTCTGGCAGAGCCCATCAGGTGTCCTTGCAGTGGTGCCACCTTGCTGGGTGCTGGAAACTGTGTCAGGAGAGTGGGGTGAGCTGCTGTCAGTGTGACCCACAGGGGCAAATTCCATACCAAGACGAGATTCACATCCTTTCCTTGCATATTCCTTGCATGTAGAGCTGAAACAACTTTAGTGAGGAGCAGAGCACAAGCCTCTGTCAATTCTGCCTGCAGTATTCACCACTAGAGCTCTTCCTTCTTCTCACAAGCCACATATTTTCATTCCTTTTTGGTTTCTTTTCTCTTTTGGTGGTGGTGGATTTTCCCCTCTCTCACTCCCTTTGCTGTAACATTTGTGCTGTGAGCTACAGCAGATAACACGACAGGTTTTCACCTGGATGGTTCCCTACCGCTTTCTTATGGGGTATTTATTTTCTTATAGGTATTTTATACCTTCACAGATGGGACTGAATCATTCACCACTGTCAATAAGTCACAGTAGCTAAACCCTTGTTTATTGCCAGGCTGAATTAACTGTGGAATAAAACTGTGCTAAGGACAAAAGGTTTGAACCAGGCATATATTGAAATTTTCATATTTAAAGAAGAATTGGGAGGAAATGAAGAGTTCAGAAAGTATGTGGGTAAAAAACAGCTGCATGGAAGCTGCAAGTCCCTGTGAGCAGGACCCAACTTCATACATTTTGCCTCATTTACTCCATTGATCTGCCCAGCACATTTTGGAGTGAAGATTTTCTCAGCCTTCCTAAGACCACATCTCCCTCTCTCTCTCTCTCTCTCTCTCTCTCTCTCTTTCTCTGCCCTTGCTCTCCAGGGCTGCAGGCTGAGTCCTGTCCATGACCTGGTGAGGAACTTCTGCCCTGGGCATCTCTGGATAAAAAAATCCCTTTGTTGGAACACTCAGGGGTACTGGTGCATCACTCTTCAGTGCTTGTTTTAGAAATGCTAAAACAAAAAGGCTTATGGCTACTGAAGGGTTTTTGTTAGTTTGACTCTGGCAGAAGCAGCTTTTCGATCCATTTATCAAGCTGCCTGCAGCTGCCATTTCAAGGCTGATGAAGACATAATAAACAGTAAGCCAAAAAAAGTCATTTGAAAGGTGCACCCAGAGCAGTTTAATAAATAAAACATCAGGGGCACAGGGGGAAGAGAAAGAAAAATCATCAGTGCAAGTTTTGACTTTCCTCTGCTGTCCATTTTATAGCATAAATTTAAATAAATGAATGGTGAAGGTTGGTGGAATCAGTTTTTCATTCTCAAATACCCTCTCTAAAACTGTCTGCTTGTGAATTCATCTTTCTACAATGTCTTGCTGGCTCATGTTTTGCCAGCTACCCTCCAAACTGTCCCTCCAAAATTTTTAAGGGTATCCATAAGACTCTGCAGAACCCAGAGCTCCTGATGGATGAAGACTCTTTGTGGAATCTCCAGTGCAATAAACCTCAGCCCTGCTAGGCAGCTGGAAGCCAGCGAGCTCAGGTGATCCCAAGTTTTACACTGTTCCCTTCCCTCTGCTCATGCAGAGGTGACCTTGGAGTTTGCAGAGTTTTCATCTGCCACAGAGGAGAGTTTGCTCCTGCAGAGATCCCTGGAGGCCCCAGTCTTGGATCAGCTGTCAGTTGTTTCTCTGGGTACAAGGACAGCCTTGGCTCATGCTGGGATTAAGTGTCACTTGCCATGTTCTCTTTTCCATTTGGATTCATGGATATGAGGCAAGCTGGGAGCCTTCCAGGCCTTGCAGGTGTTTTGTCCACTGATGTCTGGCATTTGGCAATGCAGTTATTGCACCTCTTCCTTTGGTTATCAAGGCCTGATGGACATTCAGGCGGGAAGACCAGGAGTGAGTTTCAACATTCATCTTCCAGAAGTTGCCACCTGGTTTCTTTGAATTGCAAGAACTTTTCTCCAGGTTTGAGTCTTTCCTCAAAAGGTTGGGGTCAAGGCTCATGGACTTCAGCAGATGGCACAAAGATCCTGTGAGCAACAGAGAGAACAAAGAGGGAATTGCAGACAATAAAAAACATTAACAGGTGAGACATGGTGAAAGAATCAGAGGAAAGTGAGGAAAAAAAAAAGACAATCCCAGAGAAACAGAGAGAAGAATGGAAAAGGAAAGAGAGAAAAATAATTTTAAAAAATAAATTATTAAAGAACTGAAATGAGAATAAGGATGAAAGAAGAGAGAAGAGGGGGAAGTAGAAGGAAAAGTGAAGATAGAAAAAAGGCCCAGTATTATGCATAAAGAAAAATATCTGCTGGTTTCCATTTTTCATTAATGCTTCACCAGACTGAGACGGAATCAACAATAATAGAACCTCTGAGCTGCAGAACAATAGGTGAAATAATTCAAGCACCACTTTCAGATTAAAAAACAGTGAAGAGAGTTTGATTTATTTCCCAGTTTTTCTTTTCTTTCCCTATATATAGAAAATAACCTCATCTGCTTACTCAAGTTCTGTGGCTCATCACCACAAAAATATAAATAAAAGGATGAAACCACCCTTCAGTGCAGACAGAAAATAAATCAGAGGCCTCAATGTATTTTCATTGTTGCAGCTGGGTCCTGTCTTCACATTTATTTATCTTTAAATTTCTCCTTGCACTCCAGAGACCATATCCCACAAAACGCCGGGTTAACAAGTTAACCATGAATAATTCATGAGATAATTATAAAACATTTACACCAGAACATTATTATCTTGCAACTAAAAAACCCCCAAATACTTAATGTCCTCCAACATTGATGGTAAACCTCTTGTGACTGCAATGTTCTTTATCACTAAAATTAAATGGAATTAATCTTCAATTTGCTTTGTTGCCTACTAGCAGAGAATCACAGGGAAAAAAACACCCTCAGGTGATATGGAAACATAAAAATTCATAAATACATACACATATTTCTGTGTGTGTGTGTTTGCACACACAGAACAAACAAGAGGACAGAGGAGATCCAGTTTTAGTCTTCCTCCCCCAAGCACACTCTGAGGCAGAAAAGACATAAGGTTTTATACTGAAGGGATTGACTCAGAGCACACGTGGAAAGGACAAACAGATCTGCAGCACTCTGTGCCCAGAGGAACTGTGGCTGACCAGGTTTTCCTCATCCCTTCCCACTGCACAGGGGATCTCTGGTCAGATCCTGCTGCCAAAGTAAGCCTAGAGCTTGGTCTGAAATTAAAATAATAATAAATCTCAGTTTTGCACTGGTATCATCAAGATGAGGATTTGGCCTTGTACACACATCCAAAATTAAGGCTGTCATGTGTGTGGCTATAAAGCTCCTACAAAAACACCAGCAATAATGCAAATCCCTAGTACAGCCAGCACGACAGGCCACCAGGACTCCTGCAGTTCCAGCCTGCATAAAAGCTCCTCTGTCACCTTCCCTCTGGACACGAGGCCATAGAATTGTTGGGAAACTTCTCCAGCCATCCTTCACCGTGTGCTGCTGATCCCTGAGGGCTTTCATGGGCACACACAGAGAAACCTCCAGAAGGTTCTTGCTCTGATCACAGGAAGTGTCAGCCTGCAGCTGGAGAGACCCAGGTTATCCAGCAGCGACTTCTCCTCTCCCCCAGGAACTCAGGATAACGGAGCAGCACTAAAGCAAATCTCCACTAGAGAACTCTTTCTGTGAATGTGGGCTGCCACGAACAGGGAGCCAGCAGACCTTGGCACTGCCAGCTCCTGCGGGAACCCAGGGTAGAGGAAGAAACACCCTCAGGGAAAATGCAGGAAACACTCTTTCTTCTTCCTCTTTCTCCCTTCCTCTCTCTTTGAATGCAGTCACTCCACACAGAAAACTACCTGTGCTTTCTCACAGACACGTTTGCACCCAGGCTGGGACACTGAAAGCTTTTCTGCATGGAACAGAAGGCCAAGGGTTCCTCTTCCTCACATGATTATTAAGAGGTCACATATGGGAATTCAACAGCTACATCTGCCTGACAGCCAAGAGCAAGGGCTGGAAGCACCCTCTGCATGTTCTGAATCCATGAAAATATCCCAGGAGATTTGGCACTAAGCTGATGGTCAACAAAACTACCCAGAGCCCGAGGCATTACAGTTTGATTTAGCCATGTACACTTTTGTTAAAGGATTAGGAGGACTCTATCATTGTGACATTTGAATCCTAATTGAAAACCAGTCTCTCCCACACACTTTAGTGGTCTGGGACCTGGGAGGAGAGGTTGTGTATGTTCATGAGGGGGGTGTGTGTGTCCATGAGGGGGGTGTATGTCTAGCAGCTGCTTTGGGGCAGCAAAAGGGTTCACAGCTCCAACAAATCATGTTTACCTCTCATCACACATCAGCCCAGCAAACAACATGGGATTTTACAAAACCAGTGGACACAGTGAGGAACTCAAGCTGGAATTTCAATCATCTCTGCAGAGCCCATTTAGAAATCTGTCTGCTGTATGGGAGTGTCAACAAACACTCATGAAATTTCAGCTCTGCATCAATTTGCAAAATAGAAAAAATGCTTCATGAACAGCAATATAGTCCTGTGTTCACAGCTGCCAGCAGCTGCCCTCTGGGGTGATTCTTGTAATTTTCTGTATTTTGCTCAGCAAGATGTCATTTATCATGAAGACTATCATCAATATATGAGCTGAGGATGAACAGTTAAGAAGGTCTGTTATCCTCAGCCCTGGAGCACAGAGGAGTTTTGGTTTGGATATTCTTGTCTGGGTACCTAACTCAGCTACACAGCACACAGACCTGCAGTCAGGAGTGGGGAGGCTTTGGATTACCAGACCCCCTGCCACGGATGGAGGGATGTAATCCCAGTACCTCACTCTGAGCCCATCACTGACTCTCTACATGCTCATTCTGAGCATTCCATCTCACAGTTCGTGTTACAGTGCAGTGCTGGCATTATGAAAGCAACAAGGCTGTCTGTGAGTGGCTGTTGAGGCTGTCTGTGTGCTCCTGCAGCCAAAAACCACCAACCATGGTGCTAGAGCTTGTCCAAGTCCCTCTCAAATATGTAACTATAGACTCTGCCTTAAAGAAGTTACTTTCTCAGAGAAGAGCTAATGTCAGCAGGTAGGGAAAGGAGGGGACAGAGATGAGACAATCTTGACTGATCTCACAGATTCTGAGTGTACCAACAGACTGACTCAGTGTCAGCAGCTGGTTAGAGATGCTACAGAGAGGACAACCCTTCAGCTGATTCTGCAGCACCACAGAGCCCCAGCCCAGTGCCCGAGGACTGCGGCAGTACAAGATGTGTTTGAGCTCAGGCACTTGCTCCTGTTCTCCCTGAATGCCTCTCCCTAACATCTGAGCCCAGCTGAGAGTGAAAGCTTCCCAGGGCTAAGAGCTGAAGGCTGCAACATTCATTTCTCTCTGTAAGGACAAAGGGAGGATGGAGTCCAAGCTGCTTCTCCTCAAATCACAAATCCATCAAGCAGCTCTGGTGATGTCACTATCCCTGGCACTGGGACCTAATTTAAAATTACCTCAAATCTGAAAGATTGATTTTCACCATCAGCATTTAATGTCTGCTGTATCTTTCTTTTCCCAGCAGAGAATAAAAAAAGAGAGAGGAGGAGAGAGAGAGGGAGAAGGAGATGGTTCAGATTCAACTGCAATTTAGCATTCATTTGCATTTTTAAATTAGTTAAGCTGTGGACCGTTGCAAAGCAATGACAGAGAAATTTTGTAATAATTAGTCTGCTGGGAGTGTAGAAATGGCTATACTGGCAGGTTGCACTGAAAGAGGAAGCAATATCCCAATGCTCAAACTGGGATTTGCACAGGCAAATTTACTCTCCCTCATATGGGGCCAGATCCAGCTCAGCAGACACAGAGAGCTCCAGCTCAGACAACTTCATCTGCTCTAGACACTGACTGCAGCCAGGGGAGAGAGAGGGGTGTGCTCAGACTATGATTCATCTTAACCTAATGTAGAAATCTGAATCAGGCCAGATGATTATATACCTGGAGTGAGGTGAGAGCAATCTCACCACTGTTGTTTGCAATGTAATCTTAAATTCTTCAGCCACTCTGTGTGTGTCAGCCTCTCCTCAGTGGGCTCCACACATCTGACCCCTTCTCCCTTCCTTCTGCAGCTCCAACTATGATTCTCTTACTGCCTGTAAGGAGATACATCCCCTTCCTAAATCCAGTGGAAAGCCATCATTGCCTCAGATCTGTAAGTGCTCAGGGAAGGGGGAAAGGAAGGATCAGGATGAGAATGAGCTAAAGAACCCCCAGTTTTGCCACAGGGACCTACCCTCCCTCAGCTCACAAGGGGCATACAGTGGAAGGTGCTGCACACTCAGCAACCTGAGCCACTGATTTGGCAGTGCACCTCACACATGCTGTTTGAGATGAGGGAATGTGGAAATGCCTCCCTGTTTGGATGGCAGAGCATGGCAGCACTAATGCTCACTCTGTCAGCAGGGGGAAGAGCCCACTCGTGCCTAAACATGGTTTCAGAATGCTGCACACTCAGCCATCCTGAGAGCAGCTCCATCACCCATTGGATGTTCTCTGCCTTGCATCATGTTGCTGTCCTCTGTTTCTCAGTGTGACTGCTCCTTTTTGCTTAAGTTGTCCCTCTGGGTGAACAGAAGCACAAGGAACATTCAGTGAATTTCCTGAAATCCTCTCCCTGATCTGAAACATCAACCCTCAGTACATTTGTGTTTATCCAGCTTCACCACTGCTTTGTCCAAAAATGTGAACCCATCTTCTTCCAAAGCAGCACCAGCCTAGTCCCAGCAGCTCACCAGTAGCCATGGAGTAGTTTGTTTTCTCTCAGACATAATTTGGGGTTGCAGAGCATCCACATTTTACAGACATTTAGTCTATAATGGTGTGCCATGTGCATATATATAAGAAACAGAATGAAATTACTTGAAAACCATTCTACCTGCATCAAATGCATTAACTCTGTGACCACAAAATAGACACCCCATTATTCTGACAGCAAAGTGAGTGCAACTGGATTTCCCTGAAGGAACCCAAACCTTTCCAGTTTTATTACCTTGTCACTCTGAGTTTTTGTAGATATCAATCACAAAGGTACATTTTATTTCAGTGTGGACTTCAGTGACTTGAGCCAAACTATCTCTTTTGAGGACAGAAGAACAAGAAGAAGATGAAAGCTAAAATAAATAAATGGCTCCACTTATATTGTGGATACCAAGAGCAAAATGTGCTCTGTTTCACATTTGTAAGTCACTAGTTTAACTTTTGGGGCTGGCATTTCTGGAGTGTGCTCCTCCCATCAAAGTTCCAGTTTGTCCCATCTCATCAATGGCTCTCATCTACAACAACTGGCATTGCCTTAAAAAATTCAAGTTTCTTGCTTGCTCACCTGTCATTTTGTTACTAGTCAAACTGAGGTAAAAGTACTTCCTAGGATCCTCTGTGCATTTTCCCTCAGGATATTCTTGCTTTCTTCCCCTGGCAAAGAACAGTTGTGGGGTTTGTGCTTTGCAGTTGTGCTGAAGGCTCTGGAAAGGTTTTTTATCAAGTATGCAGGGGTGCATGGAGCAAACCTGCCAGTGCTGCTGAACTCTGGGTTGGTTTCCTCTCAACTGAGCATGGGCAGCTGACCTGCAGCACTTCTTGGTTTCTATTGCAGTCACTGGAGAGAGAGAGAGAGAGAGAGAGAGACACCTCCCAAGGACCATTTGACTCATGCCAAGATGGCTGTCCAAGAGAAATGAGAAATTTCAGTTTCTGAAAGTCTCATTTTAGTCCTACCAACTACAGAGCAAACCTATGCACTTGTTTAGAGAGAAGCCAACCTTCAGGTCAGGGGAATCCACCCAAAACACCTGTGTATGTTTGCCTAAACACATAGGAGTGGAGCCATTCCAGCTGTTTGTTCCTGAGTCTTTTCACAAAAGCATTGCCTTGGAAAGGACACTATTTTCAGACAGAACTAAGCCAGCCCAGATTTAAGTTTACAAACTATAAACAAACATCCACATCCCTTACACTGGCTGTGATTCTGATGGTGTCTTCCCTGAGGGACAGCAGTTTGTGTAGAGACAAGAGTGAAAAGAGGCAGAAAGGAGATGAGAGAAGGAGCTTCACTGTGTACCAGGGGTGAGATCTGCACTATAACTCCCTTCCTGAAAGACTGAATTATGAGGAAGCTTTTCTGAAACATCTCTAACCATCCAAAAACTGTCAGAGTAATTCTCTGGGTATTTCTTTGCCGGTATTTCTCTGCCTTTTGTTCCCAGCGTGGTGCTGGAGTCGGGCAGAGGGGCTGGAGGGGCACAAGGGCCCATTCCCAGTGCCCTCTGACACCTCCTTAGACCCTCACCCGCTGAGGCACAGAAGTCTATAATGAAGTTTTTCTGGATATTTCCGTATGTGTTACCAGCAGTTCAGCTACACTGCAATCCCAGAAAGTTCTTTTCCATAAAAATAAGATCCCGTAAAACCTGTACCTTTAGACAACCCCCACCCTGACATAGCCCTAGTCTCTGTATTTTACAATATAAAGGCTTCAGTGTTCATTCTCCTGAGTTTGCTGTGTTATCTGTGTTATCTGTGATTGTCTTGGAAACCCAGCTCACCCTGAGGCCAGCTATTAACATCTTTCAGCATAACAAAAGCCTTTATTGTCCCACTATTTCTCATGCATTCTGTCAAGACACGCAGATGAATGAGTTACCAGGGGGTAAGTTTGGGTATAAATTTACAAGGCCTCTACTCCATCATAATTGTCTGTATTCATATTCTCATTCTTCATGCTCATCCAGATGTACTTGGAAGTGATTTGTCCTCAGGAAAAAAAAAAAAGGGGTTGGTTGCTCTGCAACTGCTCTGTGGAAACAAAGAAAAGGATGTCCTGGGGCTTCCTGAGGAGAAGGTGACATCCTGGGAGGTCACCCACGAACCTTCCCTGGCAACTGTCCCTCCTTCTGTGGCATCCATCATGTCTATTCCACGTTGTTAGAAAAGGTTCAGTGCAAATATGAAAACAGATATTAAGTTTGAAAGACAATCTTCATCCAAGCAGCTCAAGTGTTTCAGTTGGAGGAAGATGATAAGCAGGGAGAAAACACCGAATGGAGTTTTCTACACCAAAATTCTTGACACTCTGTGCAGATGAGCAACCATCCATAAAGGACATGCATTTTACATCACCACAAGACTCTTCTTCAAGCCCAGCTGAAACATTTCTCCAGAGATACAACCCAAGAATACTTCACAATCTGTATTTTTGCATGTGCCCCAAAGCTTCTGTTAGCATGACTGTGATGGCTCATGGGCATGATTTGCTCACATTCCCAGCTGACAGCCAGGCCAGGAAAATCTCACAGTTTATACATGCTCCCTGATTCCTTTTATTATTTAGAGGATTAACTAAGAATCCCACAATGGCTCCAATGACTGCTGTGCTCCCAGTGAAGCAGCAAATAATTGAAAACACTAAATACCCATTATAACTGGTAAATGGCAATACAATCCCAGGCAGGGAACTCACCAACCTGAAGGAAGCCAAATATAATAAAGATCATATTCAGAGAGATGTGCCATGAAGGGCACTTATCTCTCTGCAGCAGTTCAGGGCACCCTTCTAACCCAGGGTGCCTTTTCATCATGGATGAGAACAAAACTAAAAAATTCCCCAAGTCCAGCTTGTACTCACTTGTAACTTAACCAGTGCTTCTCTGCCATGTGAGAGCACTGACTTAGTAACTCCTGCTCACACCAGCAGCGTTGCTTATTTTATTCTCTCTGACTACTCACCCAATCCACCGATGCTGGAACTGCTCTGTAATTGCAAGTGCCATATGGTGCCCTAATTATTGCAGGGCTTGTTGTACCAATGTGTTAGAAAATCGAGATGTGGGGAGAGGAGCAGCAAGGAGAGTCAGGCATTTGGAGGGACAGGATTGCTCAGTCAACACCATTTACTACAAACAGCTCCAGGATGCCAAGAGCCACATCCAGGACACAAAAAAAGCAAAGTGTGAGCATGAGAATACCAAAGCCATCATCTGCCTGGGGTCTCTCCGTAGAAATCTGACTGGGGTTGGATTTTATTTCTCTTTTAGATTCAATATCCCTGTGGCTACAGAGAACATGACTGTAGTTTACAGGAATAGAAAGTATAATGTTAGTCAAGATTATGACATTGTTATTGTAATTTGTAAAAAAGAAAGGAGGAGGAGCAAATAGGGGATGATACAAAAGCCTTGGGTTGGATTCCCTCTCTGGCTTACACTGACACAGATAACATGGAGGACTGGAAAAGTCCATATCAACAAGGGAATTAAAATGCACCATTGAATTTGCTTTGCTAAAATAATGCAAGATTTAAGAGGCATAATCATAAAACAGTTTCCCCCTGAACTTCCTCTTTTACATTCACTAGCTTGGTCAAACTCCCTCCCTTGTTCAGATTTCACTGATAAAAAATTACTCAACTAAAGGCTTTAGAGTACATGTGGGTTTGTACCATTGGAGGAGATAATAGGTTTTGTTCTAAAAGCAATGTTCCTTTTCCACAGTGGTTCTACAACTGTGGATGTTCAAGGGCAGAATGGACAAGCAGGTACAAGAGGAACCCAGGGCAGCTCACTGAGAATCACATTAATCTTAGGAAATCCTGAGCTGACTGTACTCAGAGAGTAAAAATGTTATGGAGGAAGATTAAACAGTTTTTTTCTATTCTTATTCTTCACCAGATGTCTGCTTAAGGCCCCTGTTGAAGACCCATTACTGATGCTGTCAGCCTCCTCTGAAGGCTCAAAAATATCCATTCCCCAGTGGCCTTACAGACTCAGCTGCACCATGAACATCATCTATACACTGCAAGTCTGATGAGAACACAGAAGATGGTGAAGATTATTCACCAGAAAGGAACTCTCTGCATTCCTGCCAATGCTCTGAGCAGTTAACAGAGAGAAAATACTACAAAAATTACAGACCTGGCCCTTGGCACAATGATTCTCGAAGTTCTTCCACAAACTGGATGTGGTTTACGAGGTGGACAGAGCAAACTCCAGTGTTCCTCCAGGAGTAAAAGACCTAATTGACCCATAACCTATCAGTGAAACAATAGAGAATAAAATTCCCAGTATAATTGGGTTATAAATCATTCCTTTGATACCAAGACCTAGCAATTTATTTTGAGTATCTGAGTGTTTATTCTGAGGAAATACAGTGGTTTAGCTATATTTAAATGCTTTGGCTGCTGCTTAGAGGGGAAAAATGACAACTGTGCACAGTGATTTATTTCTCCACTTTACTTGGACTGTAAAGGTGTGAAGAGAGAGCTTTTAAAAGCCATCCTTGCACAGACCCACAGGCACTATGCTGTCCCTCCTGGCCCAGCTTGCTGGCTCCCACTCAGAACAGCTGGTGATGGGCAACCACCTCCATCCTCTCCACATGCCTGCAATAACTGGTGCTGCCTTTTCACTGCTCTTTGAGACCATTTTGCAGATAGAAATTTACCAGAGTCAGTGTCCCACACAGGCAGCCCACACAATAAAAAATTCACACGTTTACACACCATCTCTCAGGTCATCTCTTGCAGTCACGATTTCTCTACATTATATGAACATTTTCAGAAGTGTTTAGGTGCACAGTGGACACAGGCTATGGTCTGGGCCAGGGGGGTGGTCATTCCCCAATGTCCTGGTTTTTACTTCTTCACAAGAGGAGCAGAAATGGTTTCTCAATGTAGTTTCTGGAGCAAGTCCTCAAAAGATGGACTGGTGTGACACAAAGACCAGGCCTGAGCTGGGGCTGAGGTCAATAACCATATGTGAAAATATTTTGTGACAGTTTTGTTCAGGCAAGCGTTTAGCAGATAAAAAACTCCTCCCATCCTCCATGGAAGGAACAGGAGCCACCTGCCAACCCTTTCCCACAAGCACGTGGCCAAGACAGAGAACACGACTGGCAATTTCCTCTTCCTGACACTTATTCCCACATCCATCCCCCCAGGAAGCAATAGCAGGGCCATCCCTGGATTTCTGCAGCTGTTCATGGCTCACTCTGTGCCAGAGCAGTGACCTCAGTGCCAGCAGACAGGAAGCAATGCAGGAATATCCTCCCCGTGCCACAGATTTACAAGGACAAAATATCTCCTGTGGCCAGCTTTTCATTAGCAGAGCTGCACAAAGGGAGTTCTGAGGTTCAGGGAGCACCATGTACATAGCCAAAGCAGACAGAGATGCTCCTAACAGACAATGAGGCACTAAAGTCTCTTAAAAGGGAGAGGGAGAGAAAATTTTGCACCATGCTGTTCTCTTAAGTTATCAAAGGAAGTCTGGAAGCACTGGGGTCTAATTGCAAATTTGATCATGGTAATGTAGCTCTGGGCAAAAAAGGAACTAAGAATTAGAGCTCTTTCCAACTGAGATCATGGAGAATGGGTGAGCAGCAAGGATCTACATGATCACAGTAATCAGAACAGATTAATCATTACTTCCCAGTTTGGGCAGTGCTGTCTAGAGCTGTATTTTTAAAGCACATAATCCTGATGGTATATATCTTCTGATTAGCCCTTCAGAAGAATATTCATGTAAGTTGGAGCTGAAGCATCTCTGCTGCAGAATTCTGATGACATAATAGGTCATTATAAATAAATGATTTATCAAAGTGAAATAAGTCCAGCTATTTAGGGCAGGTCACAGTGACAAGTTACTGTGGCACCTCTAATGTAATTTTTACTATCTCTCAGGTCAGAGAGAGCCTGTTTAAATGCAAAAGCTCTTTGTAACAGCAATTTGCAAAACAGTGAGACAAATATGCACAACATGGTTTGCTGATGAAGCAGAATTTTGTCAGAGTAGGACATTGTTTAAAGGTTTACCCTGGGGGCACCAGCTGTTTTCTAAAGCACTGCTAAATGACAGAAGAAGATACATTTACACACAATAGAGGAAGGGCCAAGAATAAAACCTGGAAACCTTTTATTTGTAAATAACAGCACAAATACAAGAAATCTGTAGCCCACAGATGGGATACTGATGCTAGAGAGGCATGAACCTTTATATATCTGCCCCTTGGTCGAGAAGGGAAAGCCTCAGGAGGAGCATAGGAGACAGCAGCTAATTTATCTTTTATCAGTACACAACCACCAAAGATGCTGATGTTCAGTACTTACCTTCTCATTCATTACTTCCTGTGATTTTTCTTCCCCCTAATACTGCAAACTGCCACTGATTTTTGCAACATGGTGAGTGATGTTTAATACTTAGCTGAAATGAGAGCTGGTGGCAGAGAAGTGTTAAATGCAGAGATGGCACTGTTCTAACAGGCTGTCAGCCTTAGCTGTAAGTATGCTATCAAAAATTAGACCAACAAAATTCATCAGGAGAGCAGCAGCTTTGCCAGCAGCTGTTACAAAGGAAATAAGGAATAAGTCAAGGCCAATAACAGCTATTAGGATTGGACTAATTCGTAGATGGTGGAACCAAGAGTGTCTGTGAAAAACAAGAGTCCACATGAAACCCCTCACAATATCTTCAACCAGAAAAGGAGGGGGAGCAGAGAGGAAGCCTTGGAATGTTTCTTGGCTTGGCCTCCAAGCTGTGAAAAGGGAGTAGGAGAAAAGGGAAGCAAGGCATCACAGCATATTGACTACAAGCACTGTGTTGGGCACTTTTCTCCCACTCCCCTCAATCTGTGGTGCTGATGCTGCACAAGCCAGGCCACCCCAGATCTGACAGCAAGGAGCCAGCAGCTCCAGAGCCAGAGGAAAAAGGATGTGCACAGCACACAGGGAGGAGAAGACACAGGGAGAGGGAAGCAACATTGACCTGAGCCAAAATAAACAGAATCACTTGCCTGAAGGGCCCTTTGTTCTGGTACCATATCTGAGTTCTGATCACACCAGCCAGGTCTCCAGGACAGACAATTCCTTGTACAGCATCAGCAAATTACTCCAGTCTGCAGCTGTGATTAGTGCAATAGAAAGAAAAAGTAAATGCAATCTGGCCAATTATATACTGAAGGGAACAGGGAAAACAAACAGTCTCTGAACCTGCAAGTGTCAACACAAATACAAAAGACTGATAAGATTGTTTTTTAATGTGGGACTGTACCTGTGAGCTCAGGGAATGGGAGTGATTCTTCCAGCAGCTGCCTGCAGGAGGTCAATACACAGCACAAGGGTCACCCAAACAGTCATGTGAAGGCAGAGCCACAGGGTTCCAGCACTCAGATTTGTTTTCCCATTCTTTTATCTGCAGTGAAGCCTGTGTTGGCAGTCACACGGGAAGAGACAATTATATTTCTGTCAATGGCTGCAGCATATCCTGTGAAATCCTGTATCCCAAAGCCTCAAAAGCCAGGTCAGAGCGTTTGAGGCTGAACACACTGAGGAAAATCTGGAGGAGATTTATACCTTATGGACCTATCACAAGGATTGGAAAGCTCCCAACCTGTTTTATTCTCTCAATTTTTTCCCTTGAGCACAGTTCAGCCCGTTCCACTGTGCAGGAGAACACTCCACCCCCTCAGGACTGCAGCTGCAGTGGAGCTGAGCAGCAGTGCAGGCAGGACCAGGGCTGACCCAAACCAGCAGCTTTGAGACCTGCTGCTAGCAGCACAGCTCTGGGAATGAAACGAGAGACGCAGTAGAGAAGCCTCTTTTTGCTGTTGCTGATGAAATGAAGAGTTACTGCCCGCTGAGGCTCTCCCTGTGTTCTGCTGCTCAAACACAATTATCACTCCACCCTCAGCAGTGCTTTGTGCCTGTGTCAGCCCAGGGGCTGCTGTCTCTGATCTTGCACTGCCTCACAATCCACAGGAATTGCTCCAGCCAGACCTCAGCAGTCCATATAGAACAGGCCAGAACTACAAAAAATCACTGCATTCCCCACCTTGGAGCAAAGGTAAAGTCTGGAGGGAAGAGATGCTCCAACTTGTTTTCTAAATAGATTCTTTTCACACTTTCCAATCACTCATTCCAAGCTTCATAAATACGTGCAGGGTCAAAATCCTGTCCTCAGGAGCTGGAGCAGTGACCTGGATACGTGACAGCCAATACAAAGTCCTTTCTTTGGAAGGAATTGCCTCCAGGACAATCTTTTGCTCATTCAGTCTTCTGTCCCCTTCAAGCAAAATCTGCCAGAACTGGCTATTTCCAATATATTTTTCCTTCTTCTTTCTCTTCTTTATTTTATTTCATGTGTTGTCCCAGCCTCCCCTCTCAGAGGTGTTTCCCTGGGGAAATTCATGTCCCTTGTACTTTTTACTCTGTGCACATAATAGAACATTATCTGCATAATTTACCTTACACCACATGTCGTCTTCCTTCTGGCTAAGTGTTTACCTAAAATAAATATATATCCTCATCATGTACACTGTGAAAAAGAGCCAAAAAACCTGTCCTATGTGAGAACTTCATAATATCCAAAACCTGAACCACCAAGAATGTGTTAGCTCAGTCCTTCAGGTCAAATGCAACTGCAAAGCTGATCCTCCTCCTGCTGCCTCTGTCTGCATTTTTCAGTGTCCCATTCCTTGAGTAGATCTAATGAAATCCCCACAAGGTGAATCCAGATAAAATCTGGAACTTCAACACAGCCCACAGATCAAGGGATTTCAATAAGTCAACAAGAACCCTTTTCCTTTAATACCTTTTATCCCACCTCTGCACGGCAGGGTGTGAAACAGCAGCAGATCTGTGGAACTGGGCAGGGCAGAAACGTTTTCCATGGACATTATCCTGACTAAAACATCCAGCTCACAGGCAGAGATGTTGCTTCCATGCTTCCTTTCCAGGAGCACAGCTGGCAGTCAGTGCAGCTCCCAGTGCAGGGCAGCAGACACAGCACCTGACCATGTTCTGAAGTTAAATGTGCTGGGGCTGTTGTGGTCCAGTCAACACAATCTCCAGCCAGCTTCTCTCACACTCTCTTGGGCACAAGGACAGCACGGTGCTTTGCTGATGCTGCTGGGGTTTCTAGGTATTTGTGGCTATCAGCAAGAAAATTTGACAGGAAAGCATAAAAAAATATTGAGGCCTGAGGTCTTGTAGCAAGTTTGAATCACGGTATATCAGGGTGAAAACATGCCCTGAATACTGGAATATTCATTTTTACATTAGCACAATTAAAAGTGAATGTGGTGTTTCTTTGTTTCTTCCCATTTTTCCTTGTGATGATTTCAAATGTGCCCTGGTTTTGTTCTTTACACAGCACTCCTATGGTCCCTGTTTTGTGTCACCTGCACCAGTTCAGCAGCAGGATCAGAGCCTAAGGCTGGAAGGTACTGGGCCAACCCCATGTGAGGACTGAGTCATAAATCTGCAACAATAGGCAAATTCAAGTACAAGGCGTGGAATTTCCTCCAAACCCCTCACACTTGTACTTTCTACAGATATTTTTGAATGGGCTGAATTGTCCTCAGAGATTTGATGTGTGCCATTTCTAGAATCCATTGTCCAAGTGCCATTTCTAGAATCCACTCAGGTCCCCNATTGTCCTCAGAGATTTGATGTGTCTCCAAGTGCCATTTTTAGAATCCACTCAGGTCCCTAAGCTCAGGTGTTTGGTCCCACTTCAGATAACCGAGCATCTCCCACTGAACTTCTGGAAGTGCTGGGTGGAAAGCATGTGGAAAATCCCCACATGCCCCATGTGGAAATCCCAGAAATTTGGGAATCCCATCCCAGATAATTTAGGAGTCCATAGAAGCATTAAAAGTGTAGGCACCTGGATCTCTCCCTAAATGAATCTCTCTCTAGGTTCAGACCTGCTTTTGTGATGGCCACTGAGAGAACCTCGGGCCATGGGGCTTTGTTTAGAGGGTCACACCCACCAGCAGATTTGTGCCAAAGGAAAAGACACTGACTACAGGCAGGGCTGAAAGCCCCTCAGATGCTTTCCTGTCCCATCCAGTGTCCCTGTTTATGCATTCCATGGTGTCTCCTTTCTGATTTCCTTCAACCAATTTCCATTTCACAGGGGAAGAGCCTGAGCAAGGCAATGTGAGGTTTGCCTCACTAACAAACTCAATTCCCCCATGCACTGTCACAAGACTAATGGCCTATTTTAAAGAGCATCCCTGTCAAGAGGTGCTTTTTAAAAGGATTCCCACAGTGCAATTAGGCAGCCCTTACATCCAAAAATTACAGTATGGGAGGAGAGACCTCAATCTCAATGCACTGAATCTGGATTTTATTGAAGACCTTCAGAGCTGGAAAATGTCACCTGTTGGAGTCAGCTGCAAAGTCCACACATTGCAAAAAAAATAGTCTGTTTCCCTTCTTTGAGGGAAATGGCCCTCTGTGAATTTTTATGTTTTAGTAGAAGAACTCAGTCCAGACTCAAAAGCTGTGGAAAATCAACCTGTTGTCACTACAGGCTCTTTGATCCTCTCTAAGGCTTTGAGGCTCCAACCCAGGGAATGACACAGAGAGACAAACATGGAGAAGGGTCTTTAGATGGCTTCAGTGGGAAGAAACAAGGAAGGTTGAACCCAGAACACATCAAAACTTTTCAAAGCTCTCCATCTCCTCTCAACATCAGCTGTTCCTTACAAACCCTCCTTTGAAGTCAAAGGCCACAGTTAGGACTTTCCTTGGAGGGAAGATGTTTTTTCTCTGTCCACGTTTTTTCTCTGTCCATGTTTTTTCATATCCACCATCCTCCCTTCACAACAAAAGCTTCCATCTCAAGTGCTCATCAGAGCCAGGAAGGCAGTGTGAGACATGACCCTGTGCCATCAGGAATACTGCCAGGACTCAGACAGGGGCTGCTCTTTCTCCTGCTTTCTGTGGGTGTCTCATTATCACTTTCATGTCAGTCTCAGAGTGGGATCCAACACAGGTGTCCCTCAGGAAGTGGAATCACACTGACCTTTCTAATTTCATTTTCTCTGTGTTTGGGCAACAGTGTGCTATCAGTAAAGGGGAGAAGATGTCCCTATGCTGTATCAGCACAGAGCTAATTCTGCTGGCCTGGCTTTCCTTCAAAGCACATGAAAGGATCTCCAAAACAAAGTTACAATAAGAAAAGGTGAAAAAAAGTGACCAGCTGGCTGCCATTTGCTCATCTGGAAGGCCATGTCCAATATCAGCCACCTTGTTGTTTTGTTGGGACAAAAACAGCACAGTTCCACCCCCAAACACTCATTTCAAAGTCAGGGGCTGTGAGACTGGGTCATTCCAGTGATTCCTTAGGAACAGCTGCCAGAACCCACTCAAATATCAACAATTAAAGCAGGGACCGATGTGGTGTGGTCATCTCAACAGCCCTAGAGATTTAATAATTTGGAGAAAGAACCAGAATTGTAATAAAACTAATATCTTCTGAAAGACAGATAAATTGCCACAAGAAGAAAATAATTTCCCACCAATTTCTGTCTTAGTTTATCTTTCTACAAGTGTAAGGTGATGATGGGAATTTGTCATGAGCTGTAAGCAAAGGTAACTGATTTATTTCCCTCAGCTTGTATCAATAAAATCTTAGTTTTATCCCACTGGGAGCAGTGGACCTCAAAAAAAGAAAAAAAAAGAAAAAGAAAACAAAAAAAAAAAGAAAAAATTGCAGAAATTCCAGAGGAGAGAAATGAGAACTATCAAAGACCATGATCTATGTGGGGTAATGAGGGAGCTGCTGGTTCAGGCAGAGGAGAGAAAAACACTGGAGAACATGAGAAAAACACTGGAGAGAGCATGAGAGCCATCAATTGTTTAAAGGTTGTTGGAAAGAGGAAGGAAGTAATCTGTTTGCCACAACCAGGTGGCAAGCACAAGAAATAATGGGCTTAAGTGACAGCTAGAGATATGAGGGTTAGACTTCAGGAAAAGCTTCCTAATGGTGAGGGAAGTAGGGGATGGAATAGATTGCCTGAGGCGGGGTAGAGTCTCACCGTTGGAGGCTTTTAAAGAACAAACATCCATCAGAAATTATAGAGATAGATAGCTGATCCTTGCTAGAGGGGGAGAAAAATGGATAAAGAAAACTCTTAAAATCCCTTCTCACCTGTTTGGTTTTTTTTCTCTCTGATCTTATAAAGCTACTAAAGAGACCCCAGCCCATGCAAAATCCCAAGGACGTGGTCAAAAAGAACTACAGCAAAGTCTCCTGCAGTGAAATTGCAGAGTCCTCACAAGCCTCCCAACAAGCCAGGGGGTGCCCAGGATAACCCACAGTGTGTTACACCAAGGTGGTGAGTGAACTCTGCCACTTCATTTTGCATGATGAAGGGTTTAAACCCGGGACTAACTTTCAGTAATATGATTAGCTCCACTGATACCCCCAAAACTGCCTGCATGGTGGAGCCACTGATAAGTGCTCCTCTGGCAGCTCAAACTTTGCAGTACAGAGGTTTTTATACCCTGCAGTAGCTTCATTACTGAACACACAAGGGAATGCTCCTGCCAGTAATCAGATAAGGCCCCTAAAAGAGAAAGGCAACATTCCCAGAGTCCAGTGCCTGTGTCCCTGTGATTACTGCAATATAAATATATTTTTGTTTGTTTTTGTTGTCAGGCTGATCTTTTTCAGTCTGTTTCTCCACATCAGTGTCAGAGACAGGAGCTCTCTGGGGCCCTCTGAATGTGATTACCTTTCTTGCTGCACGGAGGAGGAGATTCATTTTCAGCCCAGGTGCTGTTGTCAGTAGCCCCAGTTTAGTCACTTTTATCTGTATGATGAGCAGTGTGGACTCCACCACGGTTGTTTCAAGCACATTTTGAGAATAAACTTCTTCCAACTTCATGCAAGGAGAAGCAAGGTTTGCTTTAGGTCCTTGCCAGAAAACAGGAGGTCCCAAGGGAGAGCTGCCCAAGGTTTCTCTGCCCAGTCACTCTGTGCCACCCTTGGTTTGCCCACTTACACTGGCACAAGCATTTTCCTACTTTGCAATGGCACTTGCAGCCTCAAATCCAGCCTGTGATCCTGTCAGGGTTCCAGAAACATTCACTCACTTTGCAAGTGAGATTTTCTTCCCATGCCTGCTAGGGAACTCTCCTCTGTCTTGATATGCCAAGTGCCATTCCTTTTCTGCAAGCTTTTCCTTGAAAGGTGCCCTGTAAGAAGGCAGGAGCTGCCATGCACCCTGAAGTGCTCAGGAGCCCTGTGCCATGGCAGCAGGACAGCTGGTGATCCAGGTTTCACCATTCAGCAGATAAAAGGCAATATGGCACAAAGGAGCACCAGGATGTCAGTGGCTCTAAATATGGTGTGAGCCTTGCAGGTGTCCTGTGCAGGGCCAGGAGCTGGACTCCAAGATCCTTGTGGGTCCCATCCCACTCAGGACATTTTATGATTCTATGATTTAAATAGCTGTGCACTCATCCCCCAGAGAAATTCAGCAGGACTCTATTTAAGGTCATAGACTTGTCACACTAATATTGGAACAAAATCTTCTCCTTTTTACTTCATTAAAAGCTTCAGGCAAGAGAGATCAAGTTTAACCTTAGCATCATTCTGTTTCAAACATCATACAGTCATGATGAACAAGCTGGAAGGAGAGGCATTTATTTAATGTATTTATTTGTGTGGTATTAGGAAATCTGAGGTCCAGAGACTGAAATCCTACTCTCCACAGTCCTGTGTACATATTGGCTAATACAGATTTTGCACCATGAGAAGAAACACATTGAGATATGCTGGATGGTGAAAACAAATATTATTATTGCAAAGCAGCGAGGTGGGGAACGAGACAGAATGAGAGAGACAAATTAAATGATATATCCAAGGACAGACAGGAAACCCATGTCACAGCAGGGAGCTGAACTCACATCTGTTCTGTTCCAGCCCAGCACCTTTTCTACAAGGAGCCTCCCTCAACGTGCTTCATTTGTGGTCAAAATTCCAGCCAGGGAAAAGAAGAAAACAAGGAAATACTGCAGGAACTTTAACCCCACTATTGAGGACTTTTCATAGTGTCCAAGTAGTTAAGTCTAGTCTTTAATAATGTATGACAGAAAGCAATTTAAACCAGGATAGGCAGGAGCAGGGCAGGGGAGGTAGAGGTGAGTGCTGAAGAGCACAAGCCAAAGGAGACAATCTTGTAGGGGAGAAAAAAAGCTGTGAGCCATAATAACAGCTTTTCTTAACAGAACTTAACTAGGTTAGAGTGACCTCTGAGAGGCGCCAGAATTTTAACAGTCAGGTTTTAATGTGAAGGATTATGGATATTTCTGTATAAATTGCCCTTGTTTTACACAGACCGTTTTGCTGAGCACAATGTTAATTTTGCAGCTCCGCTGGAGCAGCAGCTTAGGAGAAGATAAACAGAAAATTATGCCTTCAGCAGCTGACAGATACCTTGGGATACCTTGGCTGAGAGGGACAACAAATGAAGATGCTGGAGACATGAAGGGGGCACCAGCTTTGCAGCAGTGCAGCTCTGAACGGGGTGGGGAAGGTGGCAAGAGATGGGAAAGGATGTATTGGATGTATTTTTTTCACTCTGGCTCTTCACTTCAAAAGCCAAGGTTAAGACTCTCCCAAGCCTGACCCCAAGGCTGTGCCAGGACATGCATTGTGTCCAGCTGTGCCACAGCCAGCTCTCTGCTGAGGGATGTACCCACTTCTTGAGGGACAGCAGGTGGGCTAGGAATGGAAAACTGGAGTCAAGAGCAACCCCTGACTCCTCCAAGTGCCACCCCCAGCAGCTCTGCAGCCACATCTCCAGGTGGGAGGATTCCTGTGGCACAGGGGTGAGTGAGCAAGCAGGGCTCCTCCCAAGCACCAGAAAGTGAGGATGGAGGAAGGAAGGGGTGCCTGGTGGGGTCCATGTTCTCCTGCCTCTCTGGCCCAGGAGGTGATGTACCCCAAAATTACCCAGTGACAAACTTACTCCTTGACTTGTCAGCTACTCTTGGCCTAATTCCAGATAATTATGACTTAAAACCAGGGATCTTTAATAATTATACATAACAAAATATTTTTAATTTTCACCTATTTTCCTCTCTTTATTCTTCCCTCTCATTAACTCTTTTTTCAGCGTGAGACAAGTGACTGGCATTGATTCCAATTAAAAGTAAACATTTCTTTTTTCAAAGAAAAAGGATATTACTATGGTAGCCACACTTGAATAGCACCAATAGATTTTCCTGCCCCAAATGATATAGCTGAACTCAGTGGCTCTCAGCAAGGTATTATTAGCTGAGGTACAATCCCTCAGAACTCCACCTGGCCACGGACATAAATTCCTGCCTCCATCACAGCTTTGCCAATGCCATTTCCATGCTGGCTGCACAGCAGCTTTATCGTCGGATAAGGCACGTTCACAGGAGTGCAGCACCAGTGACAGAATGGGGTTAGGAGCCAGCAAAGCCACATGATTTTTTTATCTATAGGAGCTGCAAAAGAAGGTAGGAAAGAGAAGGGCAAAGACACTACAGGCTCAGCTCCAGGCTGCTGCTGAGTGAGGAGAAAGGCAGACAGAAAAGGGCTGTGCTCACTCATCTACTCTTCGTGGAGGAAAGTTTTCAGAGATATTTCCCACTAGTCTTTCACTTATTATGCATCAAGGGCAGAACTGTCTCCATTTTATTGCACTCTGTCATTCAGAGCTGGGCTAATCATTGCTGCTGAGGAGGGAGGCAGCCAGTTGGGAATTCTCTCTTCAAGTGTCCCTCATGTTGCTTATTCACATGTCACTGCCCCAACTGGTGCTGACTTTGGAAAAAGGATATGGATAGCTAAAGGACACAGTGAAAATAGACAGGTATATGTGACAAAAGAACTGAAGGACAATTCTGCAACGTCCTGAGCTTGAGCTGAGCTCTCTTGAAGCAGCCTTAGCTCTGATCTGCTCAGCACAGCTTTAGTAACAACGTGCAATGAGCTCTGGGCAGAAACTTCCAAGCCTAGGAGATGACCCAGTCTCTCACAGCAGGTGGGTTGGAAGCAGCCCAGCACCTTCACTTCCCCCAAGCCCAGTTCAGCAAGGTCTGCTCTCACCTCAGCTGAGACAAACCTGGGCGCAGAGTTTAAATGTGGAATTTTTCAGACTGCTAGAAAGTCAGATGGGCTAGAGATGATGTCTTGGAAAAGCTTAGTCTGGAGCAGCTGTCTCAAGCAGCAACGTCAGAGGCCATCATTCTCTCATCCTGATGTGCCCAGGCAAAGAAAAACGCCTCTGTCTAAAAACCTTCATATCTATGTTTCTAAAGAAATGAGAGGAAAAACAGAGACAGGCTTCTTCAAGGTGAAGAGCACGCCTGGGAGTCACAGGAAGGTCGGTGTCTGTGCAGTCACTTGAGGGAGGCAAAGAGCCACACTGGGCTTTGCCTTGGCTGGCCTTCAGGGGAGAAGAAAGGAGGCCCAAGGTTTGGAGATACCTCAGCTTCTGGATGGAAAACAATGAACAATGAGATGAAAAATATGAACAGGGAAATAGAAAATTTAACAGGACACCATTTCAATCAGACTGCCAAATATGAGGGAGGTGGTCAGCACAGCTTCAGATTGCTGTAGACAATGGCAAGGGTTGGGGTAGTTTGCCTCAAAGGATCTAAACTCACTGTAACATTTGGTGAGAGAAAGAAAGCCTGAGAAAACAAAGGTCATTTTGATCTGCTCAGCATGATCAAACACTCTAAACACCACAGATGTTTTGAGCAGATGTGTCAAACTTCTGCTCCACAGTCAAAGTACTGGGAAACAGAACATGCCAATGGGCTGTGCGCTAGGGAAACCACAAGTAATTTCCTTGGTGAGCACTGTGATCAGATCTGTGCCACAAACCCAAGAAGGAATGGTAAAAAATGAACAAAATTTCAAAAAGGATTGTAAGGATCATTGAGATTTTTCTCCATGGAAAAAGGCTACAAAGATAATGGCCACTGAAGAGAAATCAGAAAGATGAGATGATACAACACAGATATAGTCAAGAACATAAAAACCATATTTGGCACTTTTGTTTCTAACCTGACATTTGAGCAAGTATTTTGGGACAATCTGCACAATTAAAACAGAAGTTAGAAGACTTAGAAAGAAAACACTTAAAGTGTTTAACCAAAAATAACCACTGGAACTCTGTTCTGTATGACAAAACTGAAACCACCAGCTACAGTCTTCTGTAAACTAAAAATGATATTTAATTAAGTGCCATACAATGTGATTTCTAACATGAGGGCTGCCAGAACATTTTTTATTTTATTGGTTCACATTGCATTTTCTTGGCAAGTTTCCATCCTCTCCCTTCCATCTAACCAAGATGGATCTTGGTTTGTTAATTCACAACAGATCTTTGTGGGAAGTTTTACCTGAAAGATGTGAATCACCTCTCAACTCAGTTTTACTATGGAAACACCACAGGGGGAGCCTCTCTCTTGCCACTGAAGGGTGTCACCGTCTAAATCAGCTGAAAACCACCCTGAGATCAGCTGAGAGCACCCTGAGCTGTGAATATTCTGAGACAGGATCACAGAATCACAGAATGGTTTGGGTTGGAAGGGACCTTAAAGGTCCTTAAAGGTCATCTCATTTCCCCCTCTGCCATGGGAACCTTCCACCAGACCAGGTTGTTCAAAGCCCCTGAACACTCCCAGGGATGGGGCATCCACAGCTTCTCACAATGTGAGAAGCATTAAAGGAAGTGAACACTTAAAAGGAACTTCATTCAGCCATTAAATTTGGATGTATCTACCTCTTTCTTAGGGGTCACAAATGAGAGCAATTGACCATAAACCTCTAGGGATTCTGCAGTATGCAGGCAGTGGTAGGTAAACATTTCAGCTCTCTGCAGAAATTTCTGGTCTGTTTATCACTGCAAGTTTCAGAGCCACTTACATGAACCAAAAAATAGTTCAGCAGTTCAATAGAGCAAGACAGCCCCTGTATCCATGCTGGACTGGACATGTGTGTGTTAGCTGCATCACTGACCACAAAAGTGTCCCCAGATGTGAGTGCAGCATTCCTGTGCTCTTCCAGCTGACATTTTAGTGCAATTCTACACTGACAAAAGTACAGTTGGAACACAGTGCAGAATCCAGCTCCGTGTAACCCAGTGAAGCTGAAGAAACACTGTGAGAGTCCTTCTGAAGCTGTGGGCTGGGGCTGGGTCAAACAGATCTGTACATCCAAGGGGTAGCACCCAATCACTGCTCCCCCTGTTCCTACAGGCAGGCAGGCCCTGAAATGATGACAAATTGGTTGGGAAACGCTTTGATGCACCTGGATGATTTTAGAAAAGTAGAGGCCTGGGGGATTCCCTTTTCAACCAAAACGGGAAATACATTTTTATAAAAACCACTCATGTTACTTTTCTTTTGCTTTCCTCACTGAGATGTCACTGGTGACAATGAAAGCAAAACATGCACAGTCCAGGGGACAGCCAGCATCCCACAGGCAAGCAACAACCCAGCTTGAGTGGCTTCACTGCAGAACTGTAGCCAGGTTCTCTCTTTACTTAAGTTGATCTCATTACCTGTGGATGGACTTGACCTTAGTTTAGACCATTTTACAATCTCTTGGACAATCAAATAAACAGAAACATGCCATAACCTTAAGAGTTTTCCCCATGGCTGGTTAGGGCTAGCAACTAGAGGGGGAAAAGCAACCAAGTACTGAACCAGATGATAAATTCTGTCTCACTCCTAGACACCCTAAGGAAACATTCATTTCTTAGCTCTCACAGATCACCTTGTCCCTCAAGCAAACATATCATTTTCTTTCCTAACAGAGGCATGAGTTACTTTAGATCAGTGCTGGGACTAACTAGCAGCCTGGGACTTCTAATACAACACTGGCTGTGCAGCTGGCTTATCATCCTAATACTCTGTCTAAACCAAGGAACAGCTCCCAAACTCTAAAGTTAAACATCCTTTTGCCCAGGTGATTCACAACCAAAGACCCTGTGCTGGACATTTCAGCAAATCAAATCTTGGGCTTGCCCTGACCCACATTATAGAGTCCTTTCCACTTCTACTGCAAAAGTGCAAAACCTTCTCCTTTAGGAGTGTCACACCAGAGGAGGAGAGGTTTCTCCTGTTTTTCAGAGCAAAAATGGTGGATGTGGACTGATCCACTGATCCACTTACCAGGAGATGGCTCAAGGAAGGCAATGGCAACTCAGACCCCAAAGAAGTCTCAAGGCAGAGCTCAGTGGTTTTAGCCACAAGTTCTTTACACTCTCGTTTTCTGCCTTATTCACACGAGCAACAACTTCCACGCATTCCTCATTCCCCAGCCCTTAGTGATAATGCACGAAGGGGCTTTGCAGAAGGGCAGCAGCAGGTCAGCTGTGACAGGGGCTCCTTGGGGACAGCTGGTCAGGAGCTGCCTGGAGAGGCTCTTACAAATTCACTCAGCCTCTGAGAGTAATGAGATCCAGAGGAGAAGAATAGCAGTGCAAGGCCGTGGGGTCCCTGCAATCTCTTGTGCTTGGGAGGGGAAGGGAATGTTCCTTCACTGCCTTTAAGGACATTTCCTCCAGGAGGACAAAGCCTATGTCTGGAGCCCCTCAGGAAGGTACTGATGTCCCTCTTTGTTTCACTTCCAGTCTCAGTCCTGGAGTTTGATCAATCTTGAAACACAATTTATCAAGAAGAGGCAGCTTGGGTTGATCATTCTTCTATATCTCACCTTCCTTTGCTTACTTGGATGAAATGATTCCACAGAGATGCCTTCACACAACTGACAAAGCTGAACCTCTCCTCCTCTCCTGCAGCAATTAGTTAATTATGAGCTGCACTCCCTTGCCAGGAAAAGTAACCACCTTGGACTCTCTAATCAGACACACGAGGGCTCAAGAGGATAAAACCAGATGTACAAAAATATATGCAAGATGCATAATTCCAGTTAAAGCAAGACTTGTACAGCCCCCTCTCTGCCTGCCTGCAGGCTCTCCATCTCCCCTGCTTGCCAGAGACAACAGGAAGAAACCTGTGTTCAGCTGCTCCCTCTGTGCAGAGATTAATTCATTGACAAGGCTCCTAGGAATGTGCCAGCTCATTAATTACTGTAAGAACTATGTCAGCAAGAAGTAGGCAAGGTGACTGCTGAAAATGGTCAGAGAGAACCATCTATTAGTGCTTGCTACCCTGGTCATTACATGCCAAAATCCAAACCAATAACAGCTGGCAAGCATTTCTCAACTATGAAATATCACAAATTGCACACTTTAATATAAAGCACTCGTGTAGATCAGCTCTGGGGGAGCAGACTACAAGGAAATTAGCCCCACAGGCAAGTCAGTCCTGTTCCAGGGATAAGATTATTAAGTTACTTCCAATGGAGTCTTGAGAGAATGATGGGTCTCCCAGCAGTGAAAGGTGACATGGAAAACTCCCAAAGCTTTGACACACCACCTCGTCTGTCTTTCCATGTCTGTTATTAAAGACAGGGCTGCCAGAAGGTGTCCCATAGCAAACCCACTGGGCAGAGGCAGGGAGAGATCAGGCTCACCAGGCTGAGATCTCAGCTCAAGTCAGTACTTGACTCCACCCTGTCTACAAAGGCAGAGAAGTGGCCACAGCCCACTTCAGACCTCACAGCTTCTAGCTCTGCCTGATGCCTCCCTTAAAGGGGGAACATGAGCACCAGAAAGTCTCTGATTTGCTATTAAAATTCATCATTCCTCTTGTAAAGCCAACGCTGGGATAATGTGCAGGGGATTAGACCCAGGAAATCCATCAAGGCCAATACTTAGTCACACTCAAGTGCTTTTATGCCACAGTTGCTATGAGGAGCCCTTCAAAAACAGACCCTTAAGAAGATCAGGAGGGCAGGGGGTCTCCCGACTGCTGTGCAATTGAAGGCAGGGCCCTTCCCCAGACACAGCCCCTGCATTTGCCATGAAGGGGCATTTGAATGTCAGGCAGTGGGAAGCAAAGTCTTATCAATGCATCAAAGGTTTTGCTTCCCTTAGCTCAAAGGGAATTAAAGGAATAGAGAGAATAAGCTGGAGAAACTTAATGCTGTTTCAACTTGCACAGAGCTCAGAAGAGCTCTGGAGTGTTCGTAAGAACAAAAAGCAAGAGCCACATTACAACCTCTCTGCTTTCATGCTTGTCACATTGCAGGTGAATACATACCCTACATTAGGAGGGTGTTCATACATTACATTAAGAGCTCTGGTGTACCTTGCCACATTCCAAACCATCTACCCATAACCCTTTCCAATCACCACACTGAGTTAGAGAGGGTCACCTTCCCTGGGGCCCCATAAACAGCCCACTTCCTTCTGATGTTTCTGATAGATTTTCATTTTATTTCCCCCCTCTTCCTTTTTTAATTCGGCCAGTCTCACTGCAGGTCACAGTGCTAGGAAACATTAATTTTGTCATCTGATGTAAAAAGGATATGACAGAGCTGTGCTGTAAAATGCCACACATCACACCATAAGGAATTCCACAAATAACTGTTCAGATGCCCAAAAAGGGGAGGCAGGATGTGAATGGCCCCCAAGTGCTCAGCTAAGTGCACCAGCACTGCAAAGAAATGTGGCTCTGTCTAAGGTTGCAAGGTTTCAGGAGGTCCTTGCACATGCTGAGAGCAAGATGTGCCAGCAGGCAGACAGGCCATGTCACTCCCTGTGACCTTTGTCAGAGGTCCTGCAGAGAGCCACTGCCCTGGGTGACAGCATCAGCGGTGTCACACACCTGGAGCAATCAATTGCCTCCCAGAAATCGGCACTTGCTGATGGAAAGCAAGAAAGGAGTGACCTGGTGTCCCCTCTGGGATGTTTAGCGAGGTGTGGGAAGAAATCAGTAAAGGAAATGGAGGAGGAGAAGGAGAAGGAGAAGGAGAAGGAGAAGGAGAAGGAGAAGGAGAAGGAGAAGGAGAAGGAGAAGGAGAAGGAGAAGGAGAAGGAGAAGGAGAAGGAGAAGTTGCTCCCTGGGAAAAGTGGGGAGGATCGAATGGGAGAGCTCGAAGAGACACTTGGTGGGGGGTAAGGAAGGTGGAGGGGAAGGCAGAAAGCAGGTTGGCAATTCAGATAAACTGGATTAGATGCTGATAGAGGCAGCTGGGAGGGACACAGAGAACACGAGATCAAAAAGTGCACAGGGGAGATGATGAGTTTTGGAGGGAAATGAGAAGGCAGGGACGTCTGGATCCTGCTGATGGTTTTTAGAGAAGAAGAGTCTCAGCAGTTTGAGAGAGGGGCTGGCCACAAAGCAGAACAGATGTGCATAAACCCCCAAGGGGCCCAGAGAAAGGCAGGGGACTGTTGGACCTCCTGAATGCCCTCAGGGATCATCAGCCAGCACGGTTAGAAACAGCCCTGTCTGAAGAGCACAGTGACACTGTGAGACCCAGCTGCACCCAGGCTGCACACACTCGGGGTGATGTTCAGTGGGGCACAAACACTCTGCAAGAGCTCCTCACTCTTCAATCTCCATTTAGCAGCATGGTGCTCAGCCAGCTGGGCTTAGATCCCAGCCAGCACAGCAGGCAGAGCTAAAGGAGACAGCTCCAATCCCTGGGGACACGCCACCACCCTCAGGGGGACTCAGTGGCCCTGGTACAAGATTCCCTCCCCAGGGACAGACGAGCACTTTGCCAGCCTGGGTGGGCCAGACCGGGCTGGGCATCACAGGGCCGTGCCATCGCTGGTGTCACTGGGGGAAAAGGGAATTGAGAGGTCTGGACGGGGCAGTGAGCAGGCGACAGGGAAGCACAAACTGCCTTGGCTCCATTCCTTGATCTCTTTTCTGGGCTGGGAATCAACTCATGTGCCAGTTTGGTCAGGCAAGAGCAACCACAGTGCTGCACCCGGCTCCTTCCAGAATACATCTCTGTTTGCTTTCCCCTGACATCCTTCAGCACTTGCTGACAGATTCCTGCACTGCAGGTCCCGTGAAATGGGCTGGAGCAGACCTCGCTTAGCGAGGCCATCCCCAGGAGCATCGCACAGCAATGAGCGGGGCTGCCAATTCACCCCGTTGTTATTAGGGACCCAGACTGAGTGGATAACGCCTCCAAATGGGGCAGTAGAGCTTTAACTCGCTTACAAACCCTGGCCCAGGAAACAGAGCAATGGCAGAAACAGTCGGCCAAAAGCAGGAGCTCACATGGTGCTTCAGTCCTCCTCAAATGCTGAAGAAACACACGTTTAACTACAGCCTAAATCAGATTAACTCCTCTTCCGTGCTGTGAAGAGCGTGGGTTATCCAGTTTGAGGTACTTTCTCTGCTATCTGCCCGGCCAGGTGTGTAAATAGTTAAATCACTTTATAAGATAGAGTTCAGGATTCTCCTGCTGCTGAGGAAATCTAAGGAAGAGAATAGCAAAGGCAAGCAGAAGCCAAATTTGCAGACCAATTGATAACTCTCCTTACTCTTATCACAGCTTTCCCCCGTTTCCCGAACAGAAACTGTCACATCTGATGGGGCCAGGCCACCACTCCGCCCAGACGGTGCCTCCAGTGCCCCACTGCTCAAACTCAAGCACAGAGAATTATTTTTCCCTTATCCCTTACAATTAAAAAAAAAAAAAAAAAAAAAAAAGGAAGAGCTGGGAAGAAAGAAGACAAAGGGAAGAAAAGATGAACAAGTAGAACCTACTTTGAGCAATGGGGGTTAATCTGACTCAAAGCCTAAATCCATGTCGGCAGTTAATCCAGTTAGTAAGGCTTTCATTGGGAGCTTTCAGAAATCCTTTAACCTCTTGCTGTAAACCAGGAGCAGCTTAACAGCTCAATGTTCATGAGAAAAGCTTGTCAATAATGCCGCTAAGCAGGTATTTAGCAGGATTTAAGAAACAAGCATGTGACAACCCTTCTTTAATGAAGCAATTGGGTTTCTCTCCAGGAATCAAATGGTCACCATTTCCTTTCGTCTTGCCCGTGATCTGCTTTTCAAGATTCAAAAGAAGATGCTGTTCTGGTCCTGGCAACTCGACAAGTATTCCTTCCTGGGGAAAGCTCAGTAAAATGCACATTTTTCTATTGGTTTTTATAAATCTCATGGGTTCTTTGTCCTAAGAAATCTTCCATGAAGCAGACTGCAGCAGAAAAAAAAAGAAAACTCTACTTTTTTTTTTTCCTTTCAGAGGTGTCTATACTGTTCCAAGCATAGCCAGCTGACAAAGAGGTTTAACGTTTAAGGCTTCTTACCCCAGCCTGAGTCTGAGGATCAACAGGACACCAAGATTTTTTTTTTACCATTTCCCTGCAAAATCTGAGTTAGATGTAGCCCAGAAAACACTCTGCCACATGTAGCCTGGTGCTGCATCCTTGTTCCTGGCTAAGGCAGAGTGTGAGCAGGCCTGGGAGACAGCAGCATTCTGCACTGTAAGCTTCAGCCCTGTCCTGGGAGACACCAACATTCTGCACTGTAAGCTCCAGCCCTGTCCTGGGAGACACCAACATTCTGCAGTGTAAGCTCCAGCCCTGTCCTGGGAGACACCAACATTCTGCAGTGTAAGCTCCAGCCCTGTCCTGGGTGACCTGGCTGACCAGAGGGAGGTGATTGTCCCTCCTTGGCCTCTCTGGGCGTGCTGTTGGTGGAGGGTTTGTGAGGATGGGCTTTGTGAGCCCAGTCATCCTCTGGGCTGTGCTTATTCATCCCTCTGGTCATGGAAATCCCACCACAGAAGGTTTCAGGCACAGCTGCTGTAATTATCTGTTTGAATTGCTGCAGATTCTCTCAAATGCATGAGATCCAAGGTTAGGACCCACTTTTTAATGTGTGATGCCCTTCTCAAGCTGCAGAGCCCTCTGGAAACCAGACCTGAGGGGCAGCAGGGCAGAAATCCCTGGGGTGGGGACCACCAGCAGTCTGGGAGCTCCAGTACAAACTGAGATTTTTTTGCTATGCTGTCCCATCCACCCCATTTCTCCCGGGGAACAGGGCAGCTGTGAGCTGCAGGGAAGAGAAGAGAGAAGGGAAGCGAGGGGATGTGCATGTCAAAGGTGTGTGACACACATACAGAGAATGAGGGACAGAAGTCATCGCTTTCCTCAAGCTTCCCGTCTGACAGGGGGAGTGTTTCACCCAGCCCTCTCTGCCTCTTCCATGTCAGACACTCCCATTTCCATTCACTTTCACAGCTGAAAGGTCGTTTTGCCTATTTTCCCCTCTCGATTCCGAGGAGGAACGCTGCATTACCCCAGGCATTTGCTGTGTTCCCTCGGCAGACCAGAGGCCCATGCAACATTAATCCTGTGTTAGAGCCGGTGATGCTCAAAGGAGACCGATCATTGCCACTCTGGCTGCTGCAGAAGAGCGAGCAGGGTCCTTCAAAGGGAAACACTTCGCAGCTCTCAGCGCCTGAATTCAGTTTAACAAAGCCAAAGTGAGGGAAAATCCAAGAGAAAACGCTTCCTCTCTAAGCCCTCAGTCAGAATCTCAGCAGTGTGCAGGTGTTTCACTTTCTGGTTCCTCTAATATCCTTTTCTGCTGATAACAGCAAAACATTTCCACACATGCACACAGATATTAAACACTTATAGAAGGATTGTCTTTATGGGAGTCCTACCTAATGAGACCATGATCCTCTGTGAATAACTCTGGTAGGCACAAGGACAGCACAGATGCTAATTAACCTATAACATTGCCATTAAAAAGTCATGACATGAGTTAATGCACTGACTAGGAGAGTTATTTTTCCTTTCATAAATTATATTTTCCTATATCTCAAGTAGCCATTTTCAAACACTATTTTTTTCCCAGTCACTGTCTTTTCTGAAAGGATGGTATCAATCCTTTTTAAGAAAGAAAAGTTAACCTTTAAAACAACAAAAGAGTGGTAAAAGGGTGAACTCCTACTCAGTTCGAATTCCAGCTCAGTCCTTGTTGGCCAGGTATATTGATGGAGATGAGAGGTTTTATGCATTATGCAGAGCCATCTTTTCACTGAAAAACATACTTCAAACAGATGCAATGTTAGCAGACACTGGGATACTGAGCAATTGATTATCCTGTTTACTGCAGAATAACCTGCTGTATCTAGCTTTGATGGTGCTGTGTTTGCACACTCTGGTTTCTTATGAAGCCAATACAGAAGACAAAGTGGACAAGGGTAACATTTGTTAGACCACAGCCACAGCTGAATTGCAGCATCTGGATGAAGGAGCTAAGGTTCAACTGAGGAATTCAAATTCATAAAAGCAGATGTATAAATCACATATAACCTACAGAGAAAAAATCACCAGAGGGAACCATCCCCTGAATTACATCCTTGCTCTGATTCTCTCCCTTCTCAGCAGGGAGACACATTCCTGGCTTTTCCAGCTCCGTTTTCCTGCTGAGCCACTCGTGGTCTCCCAGCAGCCCCAGCCACCACTTGCTGAGCTCCTCCTGCCAAGGAGAGCAGCAGCACTGACCAGGTGGTCCCTGCATCCCCTCCCAGCGCCGCTGGGGACCACACTGCTGGCAAGGCAGGAATCTGCTGGGAGCACCCCACGGATGGGCTGGGTGCTGCTCTCTGCTTTCCCACACAGCCCTCCTTCCTCCTCCTGGCCATCCCTCCCTCCTCCTGGCCCTCCCTCCCTCCTGCTGGCCATCCCTCCCTCCTCCTGGCCATCCCTCCTTCCTCCTGGCCATCCCTCCCTCCTCCTGGCCATCCCTCCCTCCTCCTGGCCATCCCTCCTTCCTCCTGGCCATCCCTCCCTCCTCCTGGCCATCCCTCCTTCATCCTGGCCATCCCTCCTTCCTCCTGGCCACCCCTCACTCCTCCTGGCCATCCCTCCCCCTCCTCCTGGCCATCCCTCCTTCCTCCTGGCCACCCCTCCCTCCCTCCTCCTGGCCATCCCTCCCTCCCTCCTCCTGGCCACCCCTCCCTCCTGCTGGCCGCGGCCCAGCGCAGTTTGTGCTCTTTAGTCAGCATTGCCCTGGGGGTTTCCTGCAGCCATCTGCCCGCTGCCGCATCTGAGCAGACCTTCTGCTAACTGTGCCTCCCGAGGAGGGAGCCGGATCCTGCCACTCGCCTCGAAATAAATAAATAACAAGGGAGCGAGAAGGGGCGCTGCTCTTTTGTCCTGATGCAGCCTGGCAGGGCCAGCCGTGGTGTGCGGCTTGGAAAGAGCCAGAAAAATGACAGGGCCCATCCAGCCTCAGAAAATCCCCCCTGGCGAGGCTTTGCAGCCAGTGCTGCAGGGAATGAGCCAGGATGCTACAAGGTATGATCCCATGGCAGCACCAGCAGGGATCAACCACAGCCACTGGGAAACTGCGTGGGATTTGGGAGAATCTCCTCTTAAGGAAGGTTGTGGTGAACCCCAGGATTGTCTTCCCTCAGGCTGGGAGATGCTACAGTTTGGGGCCTTCCAATGAAGAATGAAAGCCTTCCAGCCAAGAATGAAAAGCAGCTGCACAGATCAGGGAGGGATGGGACACAAGAACCAGCTCTTGTCCCTTCCCATTGCCAAGGAGATGCAAACCAGGACGTGCTCTGGAAAAAAGGACAGCAGAGCAAGGAAAGGTAGGCAAGGGAGGAGCAGATGCAGAAAGGCACTGAGCTTAGGCACGGCTGAAGAGACCAAAATATGAGAGGAAACACAGAGCAGAGTCTAAGGCTAATTTGACAGCTGTTCCTGTGGGTATCACAGGCAGATGATGGCCCTCATGTTTGGGATCACCCCATTGCACCAAGTCTCTGTAAGCCCAGGCTCACAAGCCACCACAGGGTCTAGGGCCTCCAGTTGCCTTCAGGCACTGGGAGTACTTGCTTGGAGCTGTTTTCAAAAAAATCTGTGCAGACACCCCTGAGAAAGAGGGTTCAGGAACCAACCCTCTGCTCACCCTAAATAGAAACAGCCTGCAGTGCCTCAGACTGTGACTAACGGCTCAAGTGGCACTCGCTGAAAGGGGGGATCATTTAACAAATCAGTCTGGGAAGAACTGCAGGAGCCAGGCTCTATCTAGGATGGAAAAGTTTTGCAGCAAAGCCGTGCAAAGGCAGACTGAGTCAGAGCCCTTCCACAACAGCACGGTCACGCTGCTCAGATCAAGCTCCTTGGGCATTGCTAGCAAAACCTGACCTTCTGTCCTGCTGTCATCTGAGGGCTGACAAGCTCATCAGCCAGGCTGCAGGCAGGGAAATGACAGAGGTGGAATTAATGGGACTCACCTCATCTGCCTCCCTTCCCACCCCGACGGCTGCAGCACCAGGACAGGGACAGCACCGGGACAGGGACAGGGACAGCACCAGGACAGGGACAGCACCAGGACAGGGACAGCACCGGGACAGGGACAGCACCGGGACTGGGACAGGGACAGCATCAGGACAGGGACAGCACCGGGACTGGGACAGCGACAGCATCAGGACAGGGACAGCAGCAGGACAGGAACAGCACCAGGACAGGAACAGCACCAGGACAGAGACAGCACCGGGACAGGGACAGAGACAGCACCGGGACAGGGACAGGGACAGCACCGGGACAGGGACAGGGACAGCATCAGGACAGAGACAGCACCGGGACAGGGACAGCACTGCCCTGCTCAGCCTCTGCTCCAAGTAATTAGGGCAGATGCAGGTTGAATGCACCAAGCACAGGAGGGTGGGGGCTGTGAGGGAGGGATTGGGAGGACATCAGGCAATGCCAGGCTCCGGGCACAGACGATGGCACAGAGATTCCCTGTCAGGCTTTTGGTCCCAGCAGGTTAAGGTACAGCCGCCTTGACAGATGCAACCATCCAGCTCGGAGGGATTCAAATTAAGGTCAAAAGGGATAAAGCAATGGTGAGGAAATGAATGCCTTGTTCCTGGCTCACAGGCATGCCCAGATGCACGTTCCTCATCCTTTATGAGGATAATTAAAATGCATCATTTTTGTGTGTATGTGTGTGCACACACACGCAGGCACACACCATTTATTTCTCTGGGCAGGAATACAACCATAAGAAATATTTCTTTTTTCACTGCCTCTGTGGCAGCTATCTGGATTTTAAGCTTGGGGAGACAGGAAGGGAAATGGGAAGGGAAAGGGTACCCCTTTTCTCTGTTTATCCTCACCAGGAGAGGAGGGGAAAGCTGCTCACAGCTTCTCAGTCCTGAGCAGGGATTCGGTGGCACAAGAACAGTTCACACAAAATTCCATTTGCACAGAGCAGGGTATGTAATGCCTGTGCTTGGAACTGGGCCCAGGAGGGGCAGGTTTGCTCCCCCAGCTCTGTCACTCAGCAGATTAATTAGCCATTTCTCTCAGCTCTATAACATAATCACAGCCCAAATCTGTGGCAGTAAACTCTGAACCCATCCCAGAGCCCAGTGCCAGCTGTGCCCATCATTTGTCCAACAACCATGAAGGTCCTACATGCCAGGACTTCCTTCCCTCCTCCTGCTAAGACAACATGGCTTGAGGCTGTGACAGATTCTCTTTGCATCCTGCTGTGCTCTCCCTCATAGCTGGTCAAATGTCCACATCTAAAATCAGAGTCCCAGGAAACAATTCGTTCCCACACTGGTGCCCAGAAGCACAGCCCAGAGCTGGGAGGGAGCTGTGCTCAGTGCTGTTTGAGGCAGAGGATGGAACTGCCCACAGCTGACAGGACTGGTTTGGCTCTCTGAGCCACTGGACACCAACTGAACCCTATTTTTCAGTCTTCCAGCTGAGGCACACAGCCTGTTTGCCTCCCACAGCAGGATGCACTTTCTCCCAAGGTAAGCACGCATTTTACCTGAGATCCAAAAGCAGAGAAGTGTCTGAGCACTGCTCTGTGCTTAAGGTTTGCAAAAGCTATTTTTGCTGGCCTCTAATACCCTGTTAGTGCCTGTTAGAGGAGACAAGAGGAGAGGGCTGAACACTTCTCATTCATTGTAAATTTGTGACACTTGGGAATTTGTTTACTCCTGGCTAGAAAATGCTAAGCCCATCAGTTCTGTCCTCACAATTCTCATCATGCCATCTTAATTTACACTGCCCTTCCAACCGAGCGCAGCCCTGAATTGTCACAAACAGTCAGCTCTCCATTACACGGCTCAGTGGAGTGTGGGGGAGAGACATCTGTGAGCAGGGGCTCAGAGCTGCCTGTGCTCAGCACAGGATCCCCGGGCAAAATCAGCTGCACCCTGCACTGAATCCTGGCTGGCTCTCCCACAGCCCCGCTCTCCAGCTCATGAACCTTTCCAGAGTGCCAAGTGCTGCCCTGCCCTGCTCTCCTCTGGCATTACCTGCCCCTGCCACCTCCAGCTCGGACACACCCGGTGGCAGTGACACTGGGATTGTGACACTGGGGGTGCTGCAAAGCCCATGCTCATTGCTTTGTCCAGGCTAGAGCTGCTCCCATCCCTCACTCTAACAGCTCCTCTGCACCACCTGCCTCTGCATCCTCTCCTCTGGGAGCCTGGGTAAGGGACAAGCAAAACTCACACAGTAATTCAGTGTCTCACCACTAAATGTGTGAATTATGAGTTCTTCACCACAGGCTTGGCCAAGGTTGCCTGTGAGCTGAGACACAGGCATCTTCTAACGAGCTTGGGAACCACCACCATGTTGGTCTTCTTTGGGATTTGGTGCTCAAGGAAAGTTGTCAGCAATTAACTGAGATGTATTTTAGGTCTGTTTATAAATGTCTTGCAGCTGCAGTGATCAGGAGCTGAGCACAAATAGCAAGTGAGAGAAATCTGCTTGGGCTCTTTTCTGATGTAACTGGTTCTGGATAGAGTCAGACTTGGTTTTCAAACGCTGATGGTGTCTTTGAATCTGCAAGCTGGGATGTGGGTGGGAGAGGAAAAGGACTATCCTGATCCTAAGAATATTCAAATTGTTCAGAACCACTGAGCATCAAGACTAATGCTGTCTGGGGTGGGATCAGCAGAAGCTGGCCAGAAGCTCTCTCTAAGTTCAAGTGCTCATTAATCCATCAGTATTCACACAGGGTATGTAATCAGGACTTAGACTGCCATGGGATTAAGATCTCCTTCAGAGACACAAAATAAAGAGCATAGTGATGCTTGTCTTTTGTCTTTCTGCTGGTGACCTCCTGCTAAACATCAGAACCCAGAACTGCCTGCCAAGGCCTCGGATATTATCAATAACATCCTTGCTATCTTGCTACCATTACATATTTATCTCCAGGGATAAAGCTTCTGATTAGCTGTACTTGCTCTGCTCCCCAGGCTCACAGCCCTTCCCCAGACACCACCCTGTGCCTCAGACACTGCTGCCCAGGGTGTGCTCCCTCCTCTCCCGTGCAATGGCACAGGAAAGGTTTTGACCCAGCCTGTGCAGAAGGACAGTAGCCCAAGATGCAAGTCTCACAAAAAGAAAAATACAATTCAGGCTGCCACTAAAGCATTAACACAAAAAAAGAGGAAAAGCACACATCCCTGCTGATGCTCTGCACAGCTCCAGCTTCCTTGGCTGGTTTCACTCCTTTCTGCTCCAGCATCTCTGACTATCTGGGGGCAGGACCTGCTCCTGCAGCCCCCCAGCTCCTCCTGCCCCTCCGTGCCCTGCTGGTCCCGTGGCCACAGCCGTGTCACTGAGCCGTGCACAGCCCCTTCAGCAGGTGGACGTGCTGGCTTCAGCACTGAAGAGAGTTTGAAGCCATTAAAAAACAGCAAAATTACCTCTCCTGCAGAGCTGCTGCCATCAGGAAAGCAGCACCACAGCAAACAAACAGAAAGAGACACTGGAATTCCTGCCAGGGCAGCCGCAGCTGGGAAATGAGGGTCGGACAGCGCAGCAGGAGATGTAAATAATTCCAGCTGTGAGGCTCCAGCAGTGGCTCCGGGAGCAGCGAGGGTGCTCCATCCCACACTCACACCAGGGCACATGACACAGGTGGAATCTGGACGGGCTGGGGCAGGCAGCTCTGCTAAAGGCACGGTTAACTGCTGCACTGAAGTAGTAATCCTGTGCTAAATCCAGAATTTAAATGCCTCAAGGGCTTAAGGGCTGTCAAGAGCTGCAATTCATTTCCAGAGGTTTTATTTAGTTGCAGCAGCAATTTTACCTGAGGGTGACAGTAAATTTGAGAATTACAGGGCTAATAATTTAACAGAATTGGCTGCGGCATTTTCTTAAAGAAACACAAACACACACACATGGACTTGATGAAATGAGTTCTGCACATTACATGCTTGCAGGTTTCATTTGAATGAAAATGATTAATGGGGACATAAAGATAAAACACGACACAGCAATAAAACAAATCAGCTCTGCCTCCTAAAGGTCAGAGCAAACCTGCCTCCTGGTTTGGGAATCATCTAGGACAACATCAGGCACTGGCCCTGCATCCCCCTCTTGCCTCTCCCTGCTGATAACTGCTGGTTCCTGATATCCCCAGCAAATGGATGGAGCAGAAACTAAACACATTCCTAGTCAGACACACAAGATATGGACAGAAACTGTGGTTCACATCACTGGCTTTCAATTTCAGAGGATAACTTTTTCCTGTCTGTGTATCACTATGATTTCCAATTTAAAAAAATAAAAATTCTTTTACTCAGTACCTTAGTTCAGCTTGGAAGTTCAGCTTCCCCCAGGAAGAGATGGGGACTCAGCATAGCATCAATATGCAGTTTCCATTACCAGGAAGGTAAAACAACAAAACAATTCATAGGGACCTCTGTCCTTATTGCCTTGGTCCCAGGAATGAGCAGAGCAAACAGACCCCCCCTATCCCCTTCCCAAATCCTGTGAGGGACCACACTGCAGAAGTTCCCACCCAGCCAAACTGGTGTTTCAGGGAGGGAATTTAAAGATTTGGGAGCCTGGCCCAAGAAAAAAACCTGAACTTCCCAGCTGTGAGTCTGTCTTGCAGAAAAATTTTACATGATTTGAAACCACTGATATCTTTTCCCCCTCCCTGCCATTGTCATTGAGAAATATGTTCTTTTCTGCATTTCTAATTGGGATGGAACAGATGGCGAAGGCTTTGTTTAATGAAATATGTCCATTCAATTAACCCACGCCGTCAGGGATCCAGCAGTGCAAAAGGAATCAGCATCCCACTGCTGTAAGGGGATCCTCCTGCCCAGACCTGCACACCTGAGCAAGGACCAGGGTGCCACGGGCAGGGCCTGGAGACACAGCCTGGACCTGGCTCAGCTGCCATTCCTGCTTCCCAGAAGCCTTGCTCCTCTAATTTTCCCTTTATTTTTTTCTGGGTTTTTTTCCCCCCCTGATTTCCAGTTTCAGAACTGCAGCGAGAGATTTTGAAGCCCATGCTCAGCCTTGCCTTAACGACCCATGGGAAAGGCAGTGTATCTGTTTTCCCCAGGAATTGCTCAGGGGCAAAGGGAACTGGGTCCCCCTGCCAGCCCCAGGGAGGAGAAGCCCATCTGTGCCTCAGTTTCCCCATTTGTGGTGAATTACTATCTATTAATTCTCTATGAACAACCCAATGTGTGGTTCACTGACAGCTTGACAATGTACCAAAAACCAACACAGCTTCCCAAAGCAAAATGTGGTATTTTATATCCTGTCTTGGTCTGAAACAAAGTGTGGTCCCTTGAAAGGAGGGGGATGACATTTTGAAGCACCAAAATTGAAACACACATCATACCATGAAAAAAATCCTCTTTTTTTCCTGTCCAATCCCACTAATAGCATAATTACCAGCAGAAACAGCCAAAAGATACAAAGACCTAGGATTAGATGAGGCTGCTCTGGAGTAAGTACTTTTATGCAGGTAAATAGTTTATTTCTAACCTTCCACTAGTGCAGGAGCAGGGGCTGTTCAGGGACAGTTTCTGCTAAAGAAAATTCACTAAATGCCAACTGGACTAATTTTAGCACTTTAAAACCAAGCCATTTCAGAATTTAATTTCCAAATGGTGAACTGGTGAATTTACCAAAACAAATTGCTTTGGTGTTTTGGAGGTTTAGCTTATTGAGGTTTTTTAAAGTGAGGAAAGCAGAAAACTCCAGAACCTTTGGGGGTTTCCCTTTATCTTTCCCTTTCTCCTTCCTTCCTCCTTTCCTTTCTTTTCTCTTCCTCTTCCTTTTCCCATCCCTTCCCTTCAGAAAAGAAAGAGAGCATTCAGCTGACACCCCTAAGGGTCCCCAAGACACATCCTTCAAACATTCCCAATTCCCTTGTGCTGTGACTGAGCTGGGTGGTTTTCCTTATCTTTTCCCCCATTACAAGGGAGAGGGATGCCTCTTTTCACTTCCCTTTGAGCTGTTCATGGGCTTTTCTGGCTCCCAGCTCTTATTGCTAGCCCTCAAACACCTCTCCTCTCTCTGGTGGCACCACAGATATATTTCCTGGCATTTGTGACTGTTCCCACACTGTCTCGAGCTGAGCTAAACTGTTTCCAAGTGCAAAGCAGCATGACTGAAACCCCTGCTAGACTTCCATAATGAATATGAAGTTGCCAGACAGCAGAAATTCCTAACTTGACTTCATTCTCCAAACCCATTTATCAATGCTAATCAGCCAAGACCAGACAAGTCTTCCCATTTTCAGTAGAATTGCCTTTTTTCCTTATGACAACAAAACAATTTTTTTGCAAAAGAAACCAGTATATCATCATGTGAAACTCAGTCTTTCACTAAGACAATATTTTTACTCATGACTCAGACAAGATATCAGCTGCAGAAATGACCCTCTTGACTCATCTTTGTTAATGGCAGAAGTTTCAGAGATGTATCTGAGATCCTGCTGTGGAACAACCAGGCCTGGGAGCAGCCCTGGATCTGTACTCTCTCTCTGGGATTTGAAGACACTCTGATCTAGCTCCAAATTTCCTGGTTGGGAGGATACAGGTATACAGGAGGATACTCAGATGTTTCAGCAGCCAAATCAAATTATTTCATGGTTTTGTAATGTGCTCAGCTACAGGGTGACTGTGCTAACATGACTGCTGCTGCTGGCTGGTAATAGAACTCAAGATAAAATGATAATTTTGCAGCCCTGAAGTGAAAGTATACTACACAAATGCACTAAGAAATTGAAACCTTCCCAAAACACCAGATTTTACAGTCAAAGCCCTGCATCCACTTGCCCCTATCAAATCACAAAGGCTGACAGGCAGGTAGAGGTGCTTTTTTGCCCAGGGTGTTGGTCTTGGGCAGGGCAGGGGAACTGCATTTGCGTCCCCTCCATAGCAGCTCCAAGTAAGAGATGGTTTCTGACAGCTCGACCACCTCTCACTCTCACAGCTTGGCTGCCCTGTCCCTGGCAGAGTCCTCCAGCAGATCCAGCTGCCCAGACAGAGCTCCTGGCTCCTGCTTGGAAACGTGGCTGGCAGCCAGAGCAGCAGAGAGACCTGCTGGCTCTTCCCTACACAATCCCCTAACAAGGAATCCTGATGTTCCTGGGCACAGCCTTCTCTCCCTGGGTACCTCACACCTCCCAGCAGCTGCTTGGATATCTCTGAGACTTCCCTCAGCACAGAGACAAACAACCCTTTTTCTTCCTTTCTCTGTAGGGATGAGCATATAAAAAACCCCACTCGTTAAGCAGCAATTTCCTTGCTCCAGAGAGGCAACTCCAGGCCACTCTAACCAGGTGAATTCTGCCCTTGCTATTTTAACATCTGGCCCTACTGGGACTTGTGCTTTTGCTTAAGCCAGACACACGAACCAGCTCCCATGGGGAGTGAGCCTTGATGATGGTGCCTCTGCACTTGTCTGTGAGGGATGGACAGAAGGTAATATTTCTTTTTTTTCTTTTTTTCTTTTTCCTAGCCATTCTGATTGCTTTTACACAGATGGTGAGTCCAGCCCACCTTCAGATGGTGCTTTCTGCCCCAATATATACCACTTCTCTTAATATGCCTCGTGTGTGACTGCTCCCTAATCTCTTGAGGCACAACAAATGGATTAGCACAAGCAGTTTAACCCAGAGCTCTTTGCTAACCATCCTCACCTTGAGTGGGGTGGGCAGAGGGCAAGCACAGTTCAACACCATGAGCTGCTAAAGGTTTAACGTGGGACAGGGACCGGTTCAGCCAGCTGAGAAAATCCCAGACCTGCAGCCAGAAAAAGCCCTACCACTTTCCCAGCTCTGAGTTCTTGTCCAGGACAGAGTTCAGGAAAAACAAGCAGCAAAGACCAATAATTTCAGCATCAGAATGGTGCATTCAGCTTGCCACAGAAAGTCCACAGTATGAAAACACAATTAAGTAGTTGCACATCGACAGAGTCTCCTAATTGCTGCAAGGAGCAATTCAATTATGTTTTCAACACTGAAATGAGTCATTACCAGTCTATAGGGGAAAACTGTGTTTGTGGGGTCATGGTTTTTTATAGCATATGCTGTCTTCTTCCCAAAAGTTAGCTCGTATACTGCTGACAGTATTTATTTTGGATGGATTCTTCCCTTTAGGAGCTAAATTGAGGCAATTCTAGTTATGGGAACAATTGTCCACTGTAGCTCAGAAAAGCCCAAAGCCATGACATCTGGAGTTATGAAAATAGAGAATTAAAGTCCCTTCTGTTTTGCAAAATTCAACTGCATCATAATCAAATCATAAATAATCACACTTCTACTCTGACTTCATTTTAACTCTAGTCAATACAGAGTCCTAAACACTGTTGGGCTCGCATCCCTGTTCAAACCAGTGATAACTGGTTTTCAGTAAATGAAGAAATAATTCCTGCTATGAAAGCAGCTGGAATGAAAGGTGGCTAAGATATTTTGAAGGTATTCTGAATTACAGATGCTGGGAGACTTAAAATATACAGAGTACTCTAAGAATTGAAGCCAAGACTATTCCAAGAATTGAAAAAAACCAAGTCAGGTTAGATCTACTACTTGGGTGGCTGGAGATGGTTAAAAGCTACACTTGAACCTTACCAGCAGAGATTTTGTTTTCTATTGTTCCTACAGCAATTTGAAAGCAAGATGATGATTGCAGAGCAGTGAGATTCAGCAGCCCTGAGAAAGCCCTGTTTTGAGAGCTCTGGGTTAAACAGCACTGATTTAGATGTTCATGCCTGCACAGTAGTTCAGCAAAGATAACAGGTTGCAGTAGCCACTTGGTAATTGACCTCTGGTGATTTAAAACCTTAATTTGCTTTCATGCTTTCTGATTTAAAGTAGCATGTGCACTTGGGCATAACTGCTTTAAGATATCTAAGCAATATTTTAGCCTGGATTCCTCAGGAAACAAGGCTTAACAGAGCATATAGGCTATCCTTCCTAATAACTCCTAAAAGCATTGGCCATTTTCAGCCACATTTGTTGCAGGGTTCAGAGTTGTGATACTTGTAAAATTCCCACCAGTTTTGTGAAGAGCCAGAGCAAACTAAGCTCCTGAATATTCTGAGTGCCAGCTCTTGGATGAACAAGTCCTGTCCCTTCTGTGGTGGGCACATCCCATGGGACACGAGGCCAGAAGAGGACAGTGGGGCTGGGTCCTGCATCCAAAGAGGAAACCACTGAGGCCCAGGCTGTACTGGACATGGTGCCTGTTGGATGTGCTGTTTATAAATAACTCTGTCACAGCCATGGTTCCCTGGCATTCCCTGTGTACAGCAATGAGTGCCATCCTCTGCCAGGGACAAGCAAAGGGTGAGGCAGACCTTCCTTGTGCTCACAGGTAGTGCAAGAAGCACCACAGAGAGCAGAGCCCTGGGAGGCTCCTTCAGGCAGGAAACAAAGCTCCTGGGTGATTTGTAGGCTCTGAACAGCAAAGCTGTCACTGAGCCACAGTGAATCTTTCTCAGTCTGCACCTTTGCTGAGCTGATTTATTGAAGGTGTCAATAACAGAGGTAGGCTGGGGACTAGCTGTAAAGCTCAAAACCTGAATTTCCTGTGGCTTTGCACTCCCCTCTGCCTTCAGCCCTTTGTTTCATCATCAGGTGAGTTGAGGTTTTGGCTGGCTTTTGGGGCAAAGGGCTGCTGGAAGGGAGCCCCACTGCTTCATCTGCACAGGATAAATCAGAGGATGCTCATTTTCACAGACTACACACTTAATTGTTGGGCTAAGTTAACAGGAGTTAAAAGGCAGCTTGGTCAAGCAGGCAGGGAAGAGCTGGAGTCAGAACATCCAGCTTCTGCTGCCCCTTAAATAATAATATGCCTCTTTGGGCCATAGCTTCCTCACTTTGGAATAACAGTCAATCCCAGTGTGCTCTGACCACAGGACAGTAGATACTGCAGGAAAGGGGTGCTGCACTGCCATTAGTTCTATTCCTAAAATAAAATCCAAGTGCTGACCAAAAGCTCATTAAATTAAAAAATAAAATTCTTTGGACTTCAGCAAAATACAACACACTCCTCCTTACACTGGCTGCAAGATTCCTGTCACAACAACATGGAGAGGGATTACAAAAAAACACCAAGAATGTTGCAGTTAAATTTTCAAAGCCAGGCTGTGTGAGAGGCTGCAAAGCCTGTGCCTGTCCCACCAGGGCTGCAGTGCACGGTGACAGGATCCCACCAAGCCCTGCAGGACTCATCTTCTGGGCAGGGAGCCCAGGGCCACGAAGGGAAGTGCTAATAGTGAAAAAGATGTCTGGGGCTTGCAGAAATAGATATTTTCCCAGGAATAAAACATGACTTGGAATAAATGTTTTATTCCCCTGCACATAATGAATGGCAGTGAATGTGATTTGGGGACCTGTCAAGAGAGGGGAGCATAGACATAGTACATGCACTACAGACAGTATTAAAAATGTTGTTTAACTGAAACACAGGGAATTGAGATCACTGGTGATTTTAATCTCCTCTCCTCTGGGATTTTTTTCTTTCCTTTATATGATCTCCTTCCTATGTGGCTGAAAATACAGGGCCATCAAAATATTTATTAGAAACTCTTGCAGGAACCAATCCATATGCAATTGCACAGAAGGTAAAGAGGCAGCCACTGCTCAGCATTTCCAGCAGATTTAGCATCAAGCTCAGCTTGCAGCCAGGCAAACAACACTATCTGCTTCCAGAAAAAGTAGTGGAAAAGAGTCACCAGGAAATAAATAAAGGACGGTGCTCTAACCCAACAGCTGCTTGAGCTGCTCTGATCTGTGGCAACGCTGCTTTGCAGAGGAGCTTTTCATCAATCTCTGTGTATGGCTTAATAGAGGCTGTCAGGAATATGGAAAACTGTCACTCTTGTGTGGCTGTGAGCAGCCCTCAGCCCTACCCTCACCAGCCAACACAGGGCACAGCTTGTACCAGCATGGGGGATGAGGCCAGCGTCTGCTGCCACAGCTCCTTTCCAGCTGCTACAGACACTGGTGAGAGGAGATTTGCTCCAGCTTTTATTAATTGTTTTCACAGGCACAGAGTATCCTTGCTGGGAGATAGTTTGCTCCTCCAGGAGGATCATGTTGCCCTTGGCCAGTTAAATCTTCCCTCTACAAGGCCTGAAGGGTCCAATGTGAGGGATGTTGTGTGCGTTTTCACATGGTTTATTAAACCTACAAAGAGGCTTGTCCTGCCAAAGGAGCATCGTGGTGCTATGAAAAGAGCAGAATGGCACCAGGGCATCATCTCCAGCTAATTGTTTCATCAGCTTGGAGAGCAACAACTGCTTGCTAAATAAGGCTCTTCTTTTCTGCTTTGCAATTGTGCTCTTGTGGCTGCCAAGAAGAGCTCTGACAGTAAAGGCTTCTCAGGGCCTCTACAAGTGTTGCCTTTGGTTTTAGTCCAGAAAGGCAAAAAGCAAAACCAAGGGCTGCAAGACAGAGGAAGAGGTAAAAGCTCAAAGGAGATTTGCCCTCCTCTCACCCACTAAACCAGTAAGAATTGGGTGAAAAGAAAAAAAATTAATGAAACTTGTTTGGTGCATTTCCCTCAGAAAATGTTAATGCTCAGCTAAAGAAAAGACACTTGAGAGTTTCCTTAAATAAGTTTATGTTTTCAGTTGCTTTTGGAAAAACTATCAAGTTTGCATATTTTTACCAAAATATTGAAAGTGATCGAATCTTTCCTATTACAAACCAGGAAACTGAAGCTATTAATCCAGTCCTATAATAAGATTGGAGAAGAAATAAAGGGCTATTTAGAACTAGTTACTGCTCTTCATAATGAACTGAAGTGGCAAAGATTCTTCTATTTTTTCCTAGTCCTGAGCTACCCAGGAATTAAAACATGTTGCAAGCAACTATTAGTTAAAGTACAAGCTCATGCATGTTGATTTCCCTTGTTTCAGGCTTGGCTCATTTGCAATTGAAAGCATCAACAGTAAAATATTTCTGCACTTAGAGCTTTATCTTTTCACCAGGAAAGCTCCTTCCTGAACACATCTCCCTACTGTTCTGGCATGACCATTTGTGGGCTGTCTTCAAACTTTGTGTCTTAATTTCTCCTTCCTTCTTCCCAAGCAGGTGACAAGAGAGCGAGCCAGGCCAAATGTCGCCGGTGCCAAACCTGGCGTCAGCATTATTGGTCTGCTACCAACAGCAGAGGTTCACTGGGTTATGCAGAAGGCTCCAAATCTGTGATTTTAAATTTCTGGAGCAAGTCAGTCAATAAAGTTCACTTGAGGATCAAGGTCTCCTTGCAGACACGGGAGGGAATGAGTAGGCATTTCTCACTTCTGCAAAAAAAGATGGTGGGGAGAGGGGCCAGGGCTACCTCTGAACTGATCCCTCTGCTTTAGCAGAACCCCAGGGGACACTGGTGAGATGTCCCCAGGTGGTAATGACACCCTACAGAGTGTGATTAGTGCCTGCATGCCAAGCCAAACCTACCTGCCAGACACACGTGGGCATGGGACAAGCCAGTCGTGGCAGGGAATTCCTCTGCTTCCTCTTGTGACTGACAAGAAAAGCAATAAGAAGATAGGAGCTGAAGAGTTGTGCGCAGTAACCTTTCCCTTTGTCAGAAATGTCAAAGCAATTCCTAACAGCTCACTTCAAAATGCATTTTCCATCCTCTTTTTGACATCATTCCGACCTCCCCAACATTGCCAGAAGATACAAATTCACCCTGACAGTCCGGAGGGGAAGGGAAAACAAGGAAGAAAATAAAATAAAAACCAATCTCTGAACTCTTTCTAACCATCATAGAGGACAAGAGTTAGTATAATGCACTAACTGACAAATCAAGCTTGAACCACCTTCTCCCTACAAAAAACCAGCATAGTAAGGCAGGAATGAGGTTACTTTTCCTATCAGGACCCAGTGATTATTGTCTTATTTCCCTGATAAACACTGAGAGCATTTTTAATACAGCTCCAACAGGTTCTTTGGTTTTTAATTTCTTTTCTCCCTAACAGGTGCTTCTGTTTTTAATTTCTTTTCTCCTCTCACAAGTTTTCTCCATCCCTTTTCTCTCTTATGTTGACTTACAGAACCTGACATCTTTGCATGAGGAAAGGTTATTAATTGCTGCTGAATGAAGATACATATCACAAACACAAAACAAGACCAAAAAAAAAAAAAACAAAACCAAAAAACCCCAAAATAAACAAAACCAATAAACCATAATAAAGAGGAAAAGAAGAGGTTTTACTGACAAAACTCTCACATTTGGATTTTGTGGCTTTGTGGTAGACTCCCTCTTACAAAATATACATCTCTAAATAATTAGATATCTGGTTTCATTAGCCATCCAGGCTTCTACTACCCTCAGTGAGCAGAGAAAGGGGAAGTAAGGAGAATGATTCACCATACCTTCTTTAGAAAGCTATTTTGGGATTGACTATATCATTCTTTGGAGACTGGACAATTAGTACAGACTGGATGTCCAACTCCTACACAGCTCCAGGGTAAGATGTGTGACTGTCAGGACACAAGGAAGGATGGGCCCAAAGACTAAAAGCTGGTACTAGACATCAGTGACAATTAGTTGGTTTTAAAACCCCTGGGAAGGAGCAGATCCAGGGAGAGAAAACGTTTGTTCAAGGTCACAGAGAAGGTCACTAGAATCACTTGTGTCTCCTGAGTGCACTTCAATGTCCTGAATAAAACATTAATTTATCCTGCAAGAAATGAGGTTGAGGAAATGAAAGTTCAAATGCCAAATGCAAAACAAAAAAAAAATCAGAAGAAAAAGTATGACCTTCCATTGCATATGTTTAACTAGAGTTTCATTTACATGAGCAGTAGCACACCAGTTCCCTCAAGCTTCTGAGGAAATTAGTAGCAGGAAAACACAATTCTATGCATTTTCAGGAACTGCTTTCATTAACAATCAGCCAAGGCATAGGGATAATACCAATGACTGCATCACCTCACCAAACTGAACCAAAAGTGCAGTCTAAATAGAACTGGGGCAAAAGCTGAAGGCAGCAGAAGGACTTTGCACTGCACGAAGTTAATGATGTGAAATACCTTGAAAAAGCACTGCAGACAGCAGCTAGACCCCCATCTGGGGATGTCCAGGGATGGGGACTTCCATATGTGAAGTCAGTAGTGATCAGAAGGTGGGAAAGAGGCTTCACCTCTCCCATGTTCAGCCCTGCCACAGCCAATAGGAAACCACAGCAACCTGAGAGATCTAAGGATCTCTGGGTAAAAGAAAGCTATAAAATATTTGGAGTGACTACAGTATGAAAAACAAATAGCCCTGACCATGGACTTGCACATGAAATGCCCACTGCAAGGTGCTCAAGACAGAAGTCAATGTTAAAAAATGCCTCTTGTAATGTCAGTGCAGAAAAGCCTGCATAGGACTGGAGGATGATTTCTATCCTGATACCACCACATCCCTTTGGACTGTTTTTTCAGCCATAGCCACTTTCTTAGAACAAGAACTGCCTGCTGAACCAGTGCTTCCCCTCCTCCTCCTCCTCCAAACACTTCACAACCGCAGACCTCAGCTGCTCATACTTGTTTCCTGTGTTTACCCAACAGATCATGGCAAAAAGGGAGAGGAGGAAGGAGTTTATAATAGGAAAATAATCAATAGTGACATGCCATCGCTGTTTGCAAGGCAATCATTAGCAGCTCAGGAGAGACCTCGGTGGCTTCTGAGTGCTCGGCTGTGATTGCCTCCTGTGGAGGGCTAAGCTGCTGTGAAAGACTTCAGCAGGTGCCTTCTCCTCCTCCAGCACAGGGAATTCAGTCTAAGTCAGGCAGCTAAATTACACCTCTGGGTTATTATCAGCAGTATTAATTACTGTGTTCTCCCTAATTATCCTCTCTAACACACTCGGTTTGTGGGAACAATGCGAGGTTGGCAAACAGTGGCATTTAAAATTGATCGGGCCAGAGGCTCAGCCGCCTAACACAGCACAGCAGGTTTACAGAAAGGTCAGATTAGTGGTGGAGTTTATCCACTGTTTTGTGAGGGTGTGAGCTGAGTTGCAGCAGGCTGACATGCCCTGGCCAGCTGGCATGAAAGGAGACACAGAGTTTGGGGTCAGCTGTTCCCTGGTTTTACACCATGACCTCATGCAAAGGGCTATTCCCTACCACAGTTCCAATACGACTTTCTGACCTACATTAAAACTAACAACACAACGTCAGCAGCCAGAGTCAGGACATTCCTTTTGTCCCATTTCACCCTGCATGAACTGCAGGTAGGCTTGGGAAAGCCAGGCAGGCTCTGCTGTGTTCTGGCTCTCCATCCTGTTCTTCAAACAACCAGAGCTGAGTGACTTGCACTCTGATCGCTGACGTGGAAAGTCACTTTTGCAACTAAGACAACCCAGTTTTGCACTTCCCTGCCTTTGTTTTTCAAATGCCTCATTTTCCCCAGCCTGGCTCCCTGCTTCTTGGATGAGGATTGTGTCTTGAGTACACAACTTGCCTCACCAGATTCAACCTGTCTCGAAAGTGGTTGAAAAGAAGAAGGTTCAGTGGACTGACAGCCTGACATTGGAGCCTTGACAGATTTGCTGCCTTGGGGGATGACAAACCTGCCCCCTCAAAATGTACACGTGCCCCTATCAAACAGATCTGTTCCTGAAAAAGCACAAACATCCACAGAAATCGTAGGAAAAAGAAAATCCTGTGATTTAAAGCTCATCTTCTTAGACTGTGACCTTTCAGCATGATCTTTTCATGCACATCTGCCCATAAGCTCAAACCAGCACCTCTAGCTATGGATCATTTTCCTCTATGTCCCTCAAAATGAGTTTTTGTTTTGTTCTCACTTGATAGCTGTGAAAATCACATCTAACTGGTCTTCTGTCCTGCAGAAGACACAAGATGAAATACAGCAGTATTTGCAGGGATGGACTTCATAAATGTCACCCCACTTTCTACTGAGAGCCAACCAAAGTTCTATTATTGTCCCCTTTTCAGCTATGGGGTCTGAAACCCTTTCTGCAGCTACCACCAGACTCCCGTGCTCATCTCCCTCCAGAGTTCAGAGTTTAAATGAAGCACTCAGAAAATATAGATCCAAACACACAAGACATATTTGCCAGTGGATAGAGAAGCAATAGAAATCCTATTTTAACAAACTGTTCTCTAGCTCAGAAAGTGAAATCCAGTCTGATGAAGGTCAGTTCTAACCCTGTGTGTATTGTTTTAGTCCTTCTTAGGCCTGTAGCTGTCACGGAGGCCACACACTTTTGGAAATGTTTATCCTGAGAGAAGATCCTGTGTTTTTCAAGAACAAATAGCAGCTGCTGCATTTTTAACAGATTCCCTACAACACAACCATAGCCAGGGCAAGGTGAGCAACACCCTGCTCTGGCACTCACTGAGTGGGCACCAGGTAAGATAAATCTGCCCATTCCTTGGCTAATTCCTGCTCCTGCAGGAATCCAAGGATGTCCACAGACCCACAGCACTGAAGAAGAAGGAGCAGAGGTGTGTAGGTCCAGAGACAACCCCACAGAAAGATGAGACAGTGCCTCAATTCCAACATCAAATTCCCTCAGCCTTCCCCTGCAAATCTGATCATTTACTTCCATTACCATCTTCAGCATGAGCTGCTGATACCAGAGGCAGACCTGTGCTCCTTTCTGAAGGATATCCAAGGCTTTTCCTTCATTTTGGTTACAAAGATACAGCTCCAACCACGACACATCTGGAGGTACCCAGGGGAAAACAGAGCCTAAGAAGGAGTCAAGGTGCAATCAGGGGAGGTGCATTACAATAGCAAAGAAGCCATCTCAGCATGAATTCACTAATGTCAAAAAGAAATCTGCCCAACCATGCTTCCAAAAAAGAAACTGGGACACACATAAACCCCTTCTCTCTTAGCCAGCAAACCTCCATCCCTGTAAACCCCAGCACTGTCTTGTTCCACCAGCAGTTTTGCATCCCAAAGGTGACCTTCTCCATGGTGCTGCAAGATGTTCAGGGTGTAAGACAGGACACAAAGATTGGGGACTGATTGCCATCTGCACTGGGCCATTTTAGGTGGTCCCACAGCTCTTTTCACCCCAAGGCAATCTTTCCAGCAAGCTTTGGACCAAGCCTGGCATAAATTAGAGCTCCCAAGGCCTCCTTGCTTTGGCTTTTTTTCTGGAGGAGAGTGTGCAGGACAGTGTTTGTGCTGATGACTATCTTGGCATTGTGGTAGCAAGGTGCAGGAGATCCAAAACCCTGCTGCTGTTAATACTGGTGAGTCACCACTGCTGCCTGTGCCAAACATGCTTCCAAACGGAGCTGCAGTTTGCCCTTGGTTGTTTCACTGGGCAAAGGCAAGTCTGAAAAACTTTTTTTTTTCCCCAGTCTTTCAGGATATTGACATAGCAGAGATCTTGGTCTCGATCTGCTTCCTGGCAAACATCAAACAAAGAAGACTGTTGTATGTTTGCATTTTATTAATGGTTTACAACTCAAATTTTTCTTCTCTTTTGTTCCTGCTGATCTCACAGAAAGCTATAAAAATATATAGAGATGTCTGCCAAATAGATTTCTTGGAGGAAAGCAGGAAAGTGTGAATAATGGGTTCTGAAGTATGGATAATTAGCAGATCAAATAACCCCAAGGATTGGGGAATTTTTTCATTCTCTGCAGATATTTAACATTCTTATATTGCTAAATAAATTATACATACTCTCCAGGTACACTTTTTCTTCTAGCTCCTACAGAAAAAAAAAATAGAGATGTCTACTGTGAGGTTATTTATTTATTTAAATGCTTCTGACAGTGAGAAATGACAGCTCTGGCTGCAGCTATGGGCCAGAGCTGTACTTCCTGACCATAGCACCTCTACCCTGATCCTTCCACTCCTTCTAGAGGTTCTTCTTCAATTTAGTTCAGCAATGCCAACCCACAGAAGTCTGCCAATGTCAGCAGGAAGGGCAGTGGGCAGCAGGTACACAGAAGAAATTGTGAACCCATTTGTGTCTGCCTGCAACTCTCCCTTAGGTTTCCTAGTCATGCTCCAGTGTTGTTTTTCCTAAATACTGCCTTACTTCTCATCTACTCACACTTCCCATTATATCCCTAAATAAGGAACACATGAACCTCCAGACTCACAAAATTAAAGAAATTTATTTCTCATACGAGGCAAGGCAAGGCCAGAACACAGGGAAGGGTCACCAGCTGATGCATGTTCTGAAAAGTGTGTGCAGCTTTGCCCATACACTTTTGGAAATAAATGAATATACAGAGGAACGGCTGAGCCCACTGAGATGTTCAGCTGCCAGTTTGTGCAGAATGTCAGGGACTGATCTTTAAAAAATGGGTAAGACTCTGTTGCAACTTAGGGGTTCAGAGGAACAGGTTTTTCTCAGCAATTCTCTACGCAAAAAATAGAGGGCTAAACTCTGTATTCTCCTAAGGTCACAAGAAAAATGATGCAACTCTTACTTATAAATAAACCTGATAAAGTGTTTCAAAGCTTGAGCTCCCAAACCTCATGTTTTTTGGTTTTTTTTCCCCTAATGAAACACTGTCATCTGAGAGGCAAAATAAAAGTCTTCCCTTAGAGACAGTAATTTAATAGCAGGGACATTAATTAATTTCATCTTCACATCAATGCTCTGTTTTATTTAAACTCCCATCCTGCAGCCACTGGGGTGCTGGAGCATCTGCAAAGCCTGCAAGAGCCCTGGACTGGGGCCAGGGGGAGGTTTGGTGCAGGTGGCAGATAGCAGACTAATGGAGACATGACAGAACCAGCTCCAAGCCAGCCTGCCCCAGTGGCAGGAGTGGTTTACCAGGAGGAAGGTGGTGCTTGGCCCAGGAAAAGCAGGAGGAGCTCCAACTGCTCACACTTAGCCCAGGGAACAGGGTGACCACGGCCTTTGGTAGCAATAGTGAGACAATGCTCATTAAACAGATTACTGTAGGGATTCAGCTGCCCTAAACCAATCTGTTCTTCACCTTTGTCGATCAAAGTTTGCCACAGTCACTCACACGGGCCCAGAGTGGTGCTGAGGAGCTGGCACAGGGTGCCCAGAGGAGCTGTGGCTGCCCCGTCCCTGGAAGTGACCAAGGCCAGGCTGGATGGGGGTGGGAACAACCTGGGACAGTGGAAGATGTCCCTTCCATGGGCAGGGAGGTTGGAATGGGATGATCTTAAAGTCCTTTCAAAACCCAAGCATTCTATGATTGTAAAGTTCATCATACACGTGAATGATGGCAGTTTCCCTCCTTAGAAATCTCCTCACTGGACTGCCAGGCTAAATCCAATAAATGCACCCAGCGGACATGGCGCATCAAAACCAAACACCCAGAACTACAAAGGCAAGGTTTGACATGACCTAGAAGCCTGTTAAATCCTTAGCTACAGCCTGTGGAGACCTGAAAAATATAACTCAATGCCAAAGAAAGGGGTCATGAAGCACTGTCAGGAAGATGTCTCCATCAGTAGCCCCATTGAAAATCAAATTGATCTTTCCTTACCCCATGCAATTAACCTATGTAAATACATGCTAATGACCACTTCACTCCTAATTCCTTTCATTCACTCATCAAGCCATGTGAAGGCACAAGCAAGCACTGTTGATGGCAAAGCCTCTGTCTCATCTGAACTTCATAAGCAGGGAGAACTGCCCAAGTTTCTGATTCTTGGACTTGTATTCCTTCCAGGACACATAAATGGTATAGAAACAAGAATAAAGTTAAGCTTTGCAATTTTTTTCTGCAGAAGAGGAATGGTGCTCAATTCAGGAGAGCCCCACCGAAGCTTAGTTTTCTTAAGAAGTAGAATTGATGTTGCTTGTTGTCTTCAGCATCTCAAAACCCTCTTGAACTTACTCCAGTGTCAGGTGTGGAGTAGTCCCCTGCCCCGGTCTGTTACTAATCAGTAAAACAGGAACAGCAGCAGCCTCAGAACTGTAATTACACCCATTGTGGTAGATGCTCACTCTCCTGAGAATGGCTGGGTGCAGGCTCAGCCACACAAACCCCAGCCTCAGAGTCCTTTTCCATCAGAAAGCAAACTTCATCACTTCACTGCATCCGTGCAGATGGCAAACAACTTCTGGAGGAGGGAAACACTCCCAGGATCCCTGCAGAACCCCTGCAGAACCTCTGCAGCCCTCGGTCCCTACAAACAGCTCACAGCACAGCCCTGTGCCCCAGCACCAGAGCTGTAGCAGGTTTATGTTCCAGCAATAATTCTCTCCAGCAGCTCAGCAAGTCTGGCAAAGCCCAAGGCCACAGCCACCGGTTTTATGAGAGCAATGAGCCGAGTTTATTTCCACACCACAGCCATAAACATTTCCAGAATCCTAGCCGCGTACGCAGGGCACCTGAGACACCAGCAGCTGTCTCCGGCTCCACTTGACCCCCTGAAAAAGAAGGCAGGGAAAATGCTGTCCCAGCAGGCATTAATGCAGGTTAATTAAACCCAAACTGCTCAGCAGGGGCACGGTGAATTGAGAAGTGGTGCTTCTGCAGGCTGCCCAGTGCACCAGTCCCACCGTGGCATCATCATTAATGGTTTTCACACAAGCCTCAGGGCTCATTTGCTTGACAAGAGCAAAGCAGTAATTTTACTGTTGAACACTTGCAAAAATGATGCCCTGACTGTTATCAAAAGTGACAGGCAAGTTATGTGAGCAGTTAAGTGAAGGTTACTTTTTAGGGCCGAACCTCTGAATAGATCAGACGTCAATTAGTTCATGCATGGAAGGAGAAAGGGAAAGAAAACAAAGAGAAGAAGGAGGAAAGGAGAATATAGAATAAGGGAGTAGAAACAGCAGGAAAGAGATGGACTTCAGCTGTGTCCCTAAATCAGTGCTCTGAGGGATGGAAGTGGGAGAGCTTTCAGCATGACTGCAGTCCCCAGGGAGCTGTGACCATGCCAGTCCCTGGCAGCTGCTGCAGCGTGGGCAGTGCAGCTGGACAGAGGGACAGGCTGAGCCTTCAGCACACCCAGGAGAAGCAGCCTTTGACCAGCACCTCCCATGAGCTTTGAGGCTTTGGCTTTCCTCTACGTTCCTCCAGCAAAAACCTCACCAGAAAACTTTCAAGGTCCAACTATTTGCTTCTTTTATGCTATGGACACTTGAAGAGGAACAAAATCATCCACAGAGTGAAGGTACCTGGGCACCATTCCAGTTCCATACTTTTAGAAGAAAAGATGAGCCTTTGACACCCGAGAAAGTGCTTAAAGAAAAAACTTTCAGTTTTGACAAGTCCCTAATGAAAAGAAATAATTAGTGACGTTATATGTCCCATTTGATTGGCCCTAAATTAAAAAGGGTTTTCACCTTAAAATGACTTTTCAAAATGTTAGTCATACCAGCTTACAAAAGCAAAAGCTGGAAACAAAATACGGAGTAAAAAGCTGCAATCAAAATGAAGCCCTTGTTTAGAAAATAATTCTGCTTTTATTTTCTCATACGCAAAACTAATTTGAAACACAAAAAAGTAGGTGGAGTCACTCCCCAGCATCCTATCCATCCTGCCTCACCCGATGGCAAATGTGAGGAAAAGGAAGAAAATGGAGCTCACAGCCTGCAAGCTGACTCAGGAGCAAGGGCTTGGAGGAGCCACCTGGCACAGAGGCAGTCACATCCCATCACCTGCAGGCTGAGCAGAGAGGTCTTGTCCCTGCCCTGGTGGGTGACATGTAAGGGTTTAGGTCCTAAAAACTGTTGCTGCTCCAGCTGTGTGCTGGGGAGACTTGCTGTGTTTGGTTTCTTTAGGATGGTGCAGCACAAGCCCAGTGATTCTCTGTGGAGACTGAGAATGATGGGAAGGAGGGTAAAGAACAGGATTCCCTAGGATTCAGACCTGCAAGAATTGAGCCCACAGACAACAGTTTGAATCCAAAGCTATAACTCAAGGTTCTCTTGCAGTTAATGGTTTTAGAGCCCAATCATTTGGGTTACAGCTTTAGAAACACTTTGTTTTGTGATTAAGAATAAGGGAAAGGAAAAACAAGCTGTCCACTCCCCTGTCTCCCTCCCAGTGCAGCTGCCAACTGTGCAGGACATTTGGTCTCAGCTAAGCTCACCCAGGTGGGGTGACAGCTGGCAGGGCCACCCGGGGACACCAAGACCAAGGCCAGGTCCTGCAGCCCCGTGCCAGGCTCAGCCCTGAGCTGTGCCCTGCCAGCCTGCACGGTCTGGGTGCACTGACAGAGCTCACTGCAAGAGAGATTAAAGCACACCACTCTTTATTGCAGATAAATGCAGTTCTGGATCTGTCAGCCTTCACTGGGCCATAAATACTTCTAGGGCTGGACTAAGGCTGAGTGAGTCCCTTGGGTTTGGGGTGGTAACATGGCAAATGGGAGCTTATTTGTCTGAATTCCCACGCTCCCCAGTCCTCCTCTTGACCCCCCCTCCCACCTTTCTGATCTTTATCTCCCAGGTTTTGCCCACTGGTTTGCACTTGGAGCACTAGCTTGGTTGGTATAAGCAGACTTGAGGCAGGCGAGGAATAAACCCTACAGACAGTGCCTGTTGGTTTTCTGATCACATCCTGGGCTGGCTGTCAGGCTCCAAAGGCAACAGGATTTATTGCACTGAAACGCAGCAGCAGCAGCAGCCGCCCGTGAGGAGCCTACTGAGCTTCATGCACAGGAATAAAAATTTCAGGGCCGCTTGGAGATATGAAATATTTCTTAATTACTTTCTGTTCCAGCACAGCTTGAGGATTTTGCTTCTGCTGCTGTTGTTCTCGGAGCTTGTTTGGTAGTTTTGCCCCCTTTTTCTTTTTTCTTTTTTTAAGTGTAACTGGTAGCAAAGCAATATTAATGCCAGCATCTGTGCTGCATTTCATGAAGGACTAGCCATGGGGACTGGCTGCTCGTGGTGGAGGCTGGCACAGAGAGGGTGCCAGCCTCTCTCAGCCTGGGATCATTTACCTCATGCTGAAATACATTAAAATCTCCTCCCCTGAGACGTTTCTCCATGATGGCTCTGCAGAGAGGTGCATCATTGAAATGCTTCAAAGGAGGCTGGACAGGCTCTTTCAGTGCTTCCCCTCCAGCCCTGCCAGATCATGTATTGCACTAATGCCCCTGCTGCTCAGTGAGATTTGTCCCTTGGACTGTGATTCCTAAGGCACAATTTTCCTAATCACCCTTGAAACAAGCCTTGCTTGGCTCCTGTTCTTCCTGCCTAATGTCTGCCCCTCAAACAAAAACGCGATGCTTTTCACTGTCAAGGCCAACACCTGAGACACAAAAGGTTTGACAGGTGCTAAATTGAATTTGTTTCTGAGCTGTTGCTCACAGGGTCCTGGGAGGGAAAAGGGGGAAGTCCTCAGGGGAAATGAGGAAACTGAGAGACTGAAGGCTGTTCCTCCTTCCATTCCCACATCCTCAGACTTTGGTTAAATACATGAAGCCCCTGCAGCCAGGCTTGTGACAGCAGAAGGAAGCAGAGAGCTGCAGCCTGGTCACAGCTTTCCTCTCCCAAAAACGCCATGGAAATCTCCTCTTTTGCACCGACCTCCAGTCAGTAAATATCCCTCAGCTGAACTGCCCGGGTGAAAGCATGATTCTGTTTTAGGGGATTTGGGGAGAGGGGTGCAGATGCCAGGGCTGTAATGCTGACTTGGAGCCTCCCCTGCATCCCTAGAGGCAAAGGGAGGGAGAAACTACAGCAGTGTGCTCCTGTCCCCAGTCCAACCCTTCCCAGAAATTCCCTGGCCAGATTCTGAGTTGTGCCTTACAGCAGGCAAGAGCAAGTCCCAGAAACAGAGCTAAACGACTCCAAATCCCCCCATTCTGTGCAGGTGAAGAACAAAAGGAGAACGACTCTTCATCACATCTACACATCCCTTTAACTTCTACTTTACAGGTACACTGAGAAAAAGCAGCACTGGCAGTCCAAAAATCTTCTTCCCCTCCCACAGCAGTGTGAGTGCATCAGTTCTCCACCAGGAGATGTTGGTTCTGCATCAATATAAAAGGTGAAACCCTGGACACGACCTTAGAGCACTCAGCCTCCATGTCAGAGAAGTGGCACAGGCAGAATTTGCTTCTCTGTTACCAGACTTGCCCAGATCTTTATTCCCAAAAATGGCACTTTTCTCCCAGCATAGCAGGTTTGGGAAGACAGCAGGAGCAGCAGCTGGACAGAAAAGAGAATGACAATTTTGCCAGGACAGCCCAATGACCACAGTAGGACATGTTTTTTAATCTTTTCTAGGTTAAACACAGGCAGTTGTGTCTCGTTATATTACATTATATAATATGATTTGCTGATATAGTTTGATAGGTTGAATCCAAGAACATCATGACTCATGTAGGAAATTGGAAGCCTCCTTGTCTCCAGAACAGTGTTTCCAGAAGCTAGAGTGAATCAAATTGATTGTATTTACTCAGTTATTTTTGCTGTTTAGTAAATAACTATTGAGTTAGTTATTTTTTAACGTTTGCAAGGAAAACCTCCACAGATTTGAGAGGGAAAGGGAAGCAAAAGCCATGGGCACAACAGATTTTCAAAAATCAAATATTTTTTAGAAAATGCTGCAAAAGAATGGAATAAGTGGAGCAGGGAATGTCACCATAGGTGGGTGTCAGGACTTCAGGTTGCAGTCCCTGTCTCCAGTACTGGCTTTAGAGAAAGGCAGATTTCCCTGCAAAGCAGCCTGGCTGCCAAGGAGTTCCTTGCTTTGGGAGCTGAATGCTTTTGACAAAAAGCCTGAGCTTTTCTGAAACACTCCTCTCTAGCATCTGGCCATGCTGCTCTGCCCAGACATGAAGATCCACTTCACAACAGCGTTGTAAATCTTAATTAAGATCTGTAAACTATAGATAAAGAGGATTATATGAGTACACAAGTATCACTATCAGGTAGAGCCCCTGAGAACCAGCACTTTGATGCTGCACCATGCACAGTGGCATTGAGAAATGTATGAATGTCACAGCATTATTGATTCTGTAGCTACTAAAAAGCTCCAGGATCCCTGGCAATAAAAACACGATAATGAGAAGTAGCCAGGATAGCACTATTTCTGCAAACAGCATTTGCATTCCCTGGGACTAGAGCATAAGCTGTATTTATCAACAGAGAGGTGAGGGCTGGTTTGAATGCAAAGGATTAGCCCAGTTCATTTTGCAGAAAATGTGGTGGCTGTGGTTCACTTTTCCAGCATTGGCTGCAAGGTATCAGCAACAAAAGAGCAACTCACCCAAAAGCAAATGCTGCAAAACAGCACCAAGAGATACCAGAGGAGAATATATCTGCTTTTTTTCTTTTTTTTTTTTTTTTTTGGATAGGTAAAGCCAAAATCTCAATAGCTAAAATACTAAAACCTTGGTTTATTTATACTCAGGATTTGCAGGAGCACAACCTCATTAGAAGGTGAAGGAAAAGCAGCATGTTGTATTGCCCTAACGAGTAGCTACTATTTAATGAAAAAGATAAAGTATTACTTTATGGAAGCCCAAAGCATAGGAGATTTCTCTAGAGAGGGCAATATAAGGTAATTAAGGCCAAGTGCAGTGATGAAAAGAGCTACCTCAGTGATGGATGCTGTCTGATCCTGCCCCCCTAGTCCTGTGTAAATGAGGACACAGCTTTAACAGGCTGCTTTCTTCGACTTACCAGAGCAGGGCATTTCCAAAAGCAAAACAAAAAAAACAGTTTATAAACACCAATCACTCTCCCACCGAGAGGAAAGGGAAAGATGCTGCTGTGCTCTAACAGGGGCTACATGAAACAAATGGCTGCTTTGCCTCTGCAGGTTATTAGCATAGGTACAGCCATAAATTCTGTTGTTCCCTGCTGAGGTATGGCAGAAATGCTGCTGAAGCTGTCCTTTGAGCTCATGGCCCTCTGGACAAAGGCATCCTCACTTTCCACCTCTGCACTCGGTGGCACACAGGTTGGAGCTGCATCCTCCACTTCTCCTGCCTGAGGTCTCACATTTTCAGCCCCAGTGAGATGTTCAGTGCTCAAGCTTTGATGGAGATGGGGCAGTTTGCTCTGACATCTCAAAGCCTGCTGTTTGTTCAGGGGTTTTTAATATTATTCCTCCCATTAAGTGAGTTTTTCTCTCTTTATTTATCTCTTTTCCCAGTGAATCTCCTGGCTGACGCACATGTTCCACATGGCAGGAAATAAAAGAAAACTTTCCTTTGATAGCATTATGCAGGCAGAGAACTTTTGTATTGGAAAGAAAAGGAAAGACAGAAAGCAAATTCTTCCAGCATTGCTTGCTTGGAAAAGCTTACAAATCCTGCTGGCAGAAAGTTTATAGTCCTCTGCAGAGATCTCAGCTGGGTGATTTTTTTTGTCTCTCAGACAAGAAATACTATGCAAATTCCCTTAAATTACTTGGTAACTACAGAAGATGTGCTTGGCAAATACCCTGTCACTACACAACACAGTAATTACATATTCTGCGTATTCCAGGTACCAATTATATTGCCTCTCAATTACTCAGTGATTACACTTCAAAGTAATTACACCTGGGTACTCTGGGTGATAAAGCAGCAGCAGCCCTGTGTCCATTCTAGGGGGAATTGGCTTCCCTGTAAACGCATTTCCCAAACCCTTTATGCCAAAAACAGATTCAGAGATCTCCCAAGAAGTGGGAATGTGAACTGTGCCCTTCCTCCCAGAGCAGTGGTGGGCTGCTGATCTTCCTCAACTAACCAGCACTTGATCTCTGAAGGCAAGACACTCATTTAATGCTAAAAGGAGACAAAAGGCACCAGGGCAAAGTGCGTGGTGAGGAGTCAGGAGGCTTTGAAGACATAAAAAAGGGGATGTGGTGGCTCCAGAGGAGCAGGGGACAGGTGCTCAGTGTGTGGCAGCACTAAGAGTGACAACCCAGCTCAGACCCACACTGCATCTCTCCTACAGAGGCAGTCAAGCCCCAGCTGCAGCTTCACTGCTCCAGAACCAGGAGAGTTTGTGCCACGTGGCTGAGCCCACACGCTCCCCGGGGTGGCCAATGGCATCAGCACACAGATGTGCACAGGTGTGTCCCCAGACACCAAACCCACCCTGGGCAGTCCCTGGGCATGGGAACACCAGCTCAAAGTGCTCACACTTGCAAAGCCACAGCTCATTGTCCTCCTGGGATCCAGGAACCAAACCACTTGCTCTGCAAGCAATTCCTTCAAACATGCTAAATAAGGCAGAGGGGAGAAGGGAGGAGAGGATTTTGTAAAACAAAGACTACTGCCACCTGCAGCTGCTGCCTGCCTTTCCCATCACCCCCTGAAGCTCATTCCTGACCATACACATCATTCCCATTCTCCCTGTATCCCAGAATGACACCTTTTAATGGCAGCAAGTGTTAGAGATTCACTTCTGCCAAACTTTTCAGATCAGTCCTGAAAGCTCAGAAGCAACCTGGGCAGCATTTGAAGAGCTCAGAGTCCTGGCACTGTCCCTTAACAACACTTATAAGGATGTTAATAGGTTAACATATTAAATATTGTCTCTTTCTTGCTGAACCAGATGAAAATATTTCCATTACAGTATTCCCATGGAAGATCCCTACTCACTCCAGTTACTGTAAGCCAGGCCACAATCATCACATCTCTGCCTGCTCTAGGCCAAGATCACAGCTCTTTGGAGTTTTTGCTTTGTGACTGCACTGGACACAGGACAGGAGACCCTCTGGGAGATCATGATGCTGTTAATAAATAGTCTCCAAGCTTCTCCCCACCCCATCCTAGATCAGTGCTTGTCTCCCAGCCCATGGTGCCATCTGAGCTCTTGTTTTTCCCTAATTACTCACAGGTCTTACCCACAGTTTTTTGAAGTAGATGCGAATTTTCCACTGATTTCAGCATATACAGGGTCTGGTCCCTAGAGTAATTTCTGGCTAAATAAGGTACTCAAGGAAATCACCATGACAGATCATTAATAAATCTTATGATGAGTTTATTTCACACTGTTGAGGGGGAAGGATAGAAGAGAGAAACTGCATACTGTCTGAAAAAAAAAAATGCATTTCCCCATTAAAAGAACCCTTCCCTCAAGTGCATCATAATTATCAATGAAAAGTGGTCCAGCATGTGCTTCTGAGGAGCAAAATTATTTGCTACTCTGCTGAAAAACACAGCTCCTGGGCTTGTATTTCTGCACCTGGTTTGTATTTCTGCACAGCTTTGGTCACCTGGCATTACCATGCCTGTAGGACATGCTCCAGGTGGACAAGCCACAGCAAACCTCTGTCCAGCAACAACCAGTCCCACACCTCAGGGGCTTCATCCTTGCCCTCTTTATACCAGTGGAAGGCAATAAACCTCTTGGATGATGGCACCATGAAGACAGATTATCAGGGTTTTACCAGAAGCTGTGAAGGCGGAAAATCAGATCAGTTCAGACCCCCCTAACTTCCTTGCTCAAGTGGCAGTGCCTTGTTTGTCTGCTCTCTCCTCAGATTTCTGTCTACTTCTGTGGTTGGAGTGAGACCATTCCTGACTTAACAAGGGAAGTTGCCAAAGATAACATATAAACCAGTTCTAGAATTTACAGAGGAAGTTCTGCGTTAGGAACTTTAAAAGGAAACAATTCTCAGCCAGATGTGTTTCAGGCTGGAATTCCCCTTATGAGAAACAATAAAAGCAATGCAATCCTGTCAGTCAAGATGCAGAGACACTCTCACCAGAGCTTAATTAAGAACACTCTCCTTCTGCTTTGCTGGCCACATCAAATGTAGAAAACTTCTGACCTTCTTCTTTGGCAAGACCTGGAGAGACTTGGCTGGCTGAACCTGAGCAGCAGCTTCTTCCTGCCCCAAACTGTGCTGTGAGGAATGGTGGATCCTGACTTCTCTCCTTCACTTGGGCTGACTTCAGCCAACACTCAGCCTGCTGGGAAGCCTCAACACTTGCAAAAATGATCACAGCTGAACAGAGACCACACTTTAACCTACTCCAGACCTTCCCACAGCCATGTCAGCCGTTCCACCAAAAAGAATTCCAGACTCGTCCTTACAAAATAATTCTCTCTTTGTGTACCCATCAGCAAGCAGGTGACATTGCTTAAGCTTCTTGCCACAAGGAAGCAGTAATCCCTGGCTTCTGTCAAACCTGAAAGTCCCTGGTCAAGTCCTCTTTAGCAAGCAAAACTGAACTGGGAGGATGCAGCCTGTGCAGCTGCTGGATGGATGGCAAGAGGCTCCGTGCCTGCAACACGCAGCTTCACCCTTAGTGTCAAACACATTCAGCCCTATTAACATTTCATCTGCGTGCCAGAGCAAGAGCAGGAGACTTGGCAACCAGTCAAGAATAATCTCTCCTGGCACATGGAACCCTGCTGCAACAACTCCCATGGACTTAGGGACAGCTGGCTGGCAGGAGGGAAGAGACTGAAGATGGAGATGTGGAAGAATGAGGGGGAGGAGGGAGCAGGCAGGCCCGGGATGGGGAGTGTGAGAGGTGTGAGATTAAAAGATTTACATGTGCATGACACAGGCCTAAGTGTTCATTGCCAGAGGATGGAGAGGCTGTTTCCTTCAGACCCTGGCTTTATCTGCTGTTCCCTTTGTGTCTCTGGTCTCTGAGAACAGAAGGATTTTGCCTTTATCTGCAGTAGAAGCCTGATCATTGGCCAGTGCTCACACTGAGAGAGAAAAAACCTCACAGCTAAACATCCCCCATCCACCAGTGCAGCTGAGACAATGCAAATGCCATGGATCAGAGCTGATGACATGGTCTATCTTGGACAAACTCAGTAGTGAAAGGGAGGGATTGGTCACACTCTATAGTGAGATTTGGCATGGCTTGGTCAAAGGAATCTGAAGGAAAAAATACCCCCCATCTTATTTACTTTCAGCAGAATGTCCACAGAACTTACTCTTGGGAATATTCACCCCAGTCAGAGCACCAGAAGGTGAAAGGGATCAAATTTGGGAAGCACCAGGAGTGAAAACAGGTTCCACACATCAGCTGAGGAGCAGAGATTCAGTTCCTCCATGGCCAGAAGACCAGGTTAAACACAACAAGCACCCAGACACGCAGGCTTCTCTAGGACCCATCTTCAGAGACTCACTCCGGGGCCTCTTACATATCCAAATGTGAAATTAAAATAGAAAATATACAATGAATGGTCTCCTGATATAGTCAAATGCCCTAGCACCAGGGTGAGATTAGTTAGTATAATTTATATTCACATTAATTAATTGGAACACCTAGAGTTTCAAAAAATAGCTCTGCAATTCCACTGCTTAAATAGCTTACAGTATTAGCAGCTAAGGCAAAAGGGAGGGATGAAGAACCTACTGATTAAAAGCTGTAATTTAATGAGATAGCAGTCGAAATTTTACAGAATTCATCAGGAACGGGGGCAAAGAACACCCAAATTAGAGTAGGAGAAGCACACTACAAAGCCAAACTGAGGCAAACCATCAGTGTCAGGCTCACAGACTGCCAGCAGAGCAGCTGGGTTTGTCAGGCTGGGGGACAGCAGCAGTGTGATGACAGGAGGGTCAGTACCTGCCACCAGCCACGTGTCTGCCTGCATTCATTGCTGCTATAAACATCACACCAGGAAGCTGAAACAGAAGCCAAAATGTAGAAGGCAAAGAGGAAAAACAAAGGGGAGCTTGGGAGAGGATCCTGATGAGGAGAAGGAGGTCCATAAAACAAGGACAGCTGGAAGTCAAAGCAGAAGTTTCCTGCTGGAAGTGAACCCTCATTTTGCCTGATTTCCTAACAGAACAAGAGTCCTGCAGTCACATTCCATATGTGTGTCTGCTGTGCCCATTCCACCCCAGCACTGCACAGGGGCTCAGCCTCAGGACATGGGCACCCCACAGGTTTCACAAAAGCAGGAATGCAGGGATGTGCTGGGGCAGCTGGACTGAGCAAGGAGCCCCATGAAATTCCGATAAATTCCGTGCTAGCCTTCAGAGAAGCCACAGAAAATGTTTGACTCCCGTGTTTTGCTGCCTGTGGGAAAATAACATTTCTTTGCTCTGATTTCTGAGGAGTTGTGCTGTGTCCCTGTGGCCTCATGCAGGGTTTAAGAGACTCAGCTGATCTGCACCTTGAGGATCCTCATGAGGAGTCAGAGCAGTCTGCTGCCAGAGGACTTGCTAAGCCAAGGAAATGTCACCATGTGAAGTTGGGGAAATTACCAGGTTATCCCAAATAAATTTTTCCTGGTGAATTAATAATGTTTCAGCATAAGGGAAGCAGAAAATATCTATCTTTAATTTCTTTTTCTCTCTGATTTATTAACAGCATGGAAACATAAGCATGGCACAACACTATGGTCAACTCCCAAATCCCCATTCTTCTTATAAATCAGGGAAATTACAATTTTTTTTCTAACCAAATGAGGCATCAGAATCAGTTACAGCATGTGAATGTGTGCTCTAGAGATTCCAACACCTTCAGAGCACTGTAAGTACATGCAACACCTAAATTACCTCTGATAGCATGCAAGGGAGCAGAGGGACAGATTCTACAAACCTGAATCCTCCTTTCAACACAGCTTATTCAATCTGAACCCTGTAAAATAAGTTCATGAGAAAAAAGGAAACATAGTTCCTTACTTCATCCCCAAAAATCCTGCTTGCAAAATGAATATCTTTATCCCCTTGCTGTGCTTATCTCCTGTCTTGCAGCCCAACCAGCTGCTGAGCTGTGTGCTTTGGCACGTAGGTCCCAGATCAGCGAGGCTCAGGTGGGAGGCATCTTTGGAAACACACTTAGGCCTGGCTTGCAGTGCTGTCCCCTCAGCAGCTGCCTCTCCAGCCAGCTTTCTGTGCTGATTTATTTGTCCCCATCAGCCTTTGTCCCATCCAGCAATTTCCCTGTCTAGGCTGACTTGGGGAGGTCTGGAATTCCAGCAAAAGACAAGAAGCTGCACAAAGGAGGAAGATAGCAAGGAGCCAAATGCAGTTGGCCTGAAGCTTTTTTTCATACCTTACTCATGTGTAATGAGTCTGCATGATCCCACTGCAACTGCAGGCTCATAAAGATCCAGTTCAGTGTTTCCCTTTTATTCACACTGATGATAATATGACTAATTGTAAGTCTTCTTGCCCACTGAAAGCTGAATGAAGGAGGAAATCTGCATACTGACTGAACATGCTGCCAGGGAGAATAATAAATGAAAATCAAAGGCCCAGCTCCCAGATGACTGTATGCAAAGGAATCTGTTTGCATGAGAATTCACACTTTCAATCACCACTGGAAATCTGCCGTGGATAGCATTTTTCTGGTAAAAGTGATACAAGCATTTGATCTTCCTCAGAAGACAATCTGTGATGTTCAAGAATGCATAAAATCTCAGCCAGGCAGCGAGGCCGAGGAGAGCCCAGCTTTGGTTGCATGAATTCCACATGCAGCATCCCTTGATACCAGCTAGATCTATGTGATGACTCCCTGAAAAGGAGATAATTATGTAGCTTGGGATTATTTATTTACACAGCCCTGTCACATTTGGAATGGAACTGGAGCCCCTGATCTGCTCAGATTCCCTGGCACGGCTGAGGTAGAGGTTCCCTGTCGGAAGGGATCGAGCGCGCACCTGTCGTGCCACCTCTCTCTAAGTGAAAGGACATCATTAAGGCATGAATCACCCAAATCAGGGCAGTGTCTGTCCCAGAAGCCTGCTCAGCTCCCAGGCACGGTGCACTGCTGCTGTCGGTCACGGTGGCAGCAGCCACGGCAGCTTTATGGGAGCACAGTTCCCTGCAGCAGCAGCAGCAGCATGGATGTGCTGGAGGTGGATCATGCCAGCCCACGGAGCCTGACAGCAGCCTGGTGTTTGCCTGGTATCCCAAGAGAAATGCAGAATAAAGCAATAGCACGGCTCAGATGAGGTTTCACAATGAAATAGCAGGAACCATGCCCGTACCCCATTGCCACCTCCTAAAAGCAACGCAACCAAACGCTGGTGCTGTATTTTTCCATCCAGACTTGTTTCTCAACTGCTTCTCTGCTTTTGTCAAGAAGGCACATTGATAGTCTTTCCAAAAGTCCTCTGGAGCTACCCTCCTGATGGAATGATCCATGTCTTTCCATGGGATGGTTCAGAGGTGAACAGGACACTTCACTTCGTGAGTCTGCAGGATTTCCACATTAGCACCACTGCACCACAGCTACCAACTTCCCCACTCTTGAAGAGTCAGGGAGGCAACTAAAGGTGAAAGCCCTCAAACAACAAAATGCAATGATTTTTTAAGGCATCTTGAATGGGAAAGGTCTTCTACATTGAGACTCGGGTCATCATCTTTACGCCTTCCCCATATCTCTGCCCATCATCCTGGGCATGCTGGGCAGAGCAGCTTCCAGGCTGTTGTGGTTTGTGCTGCTCACAAACAGCTTTTTGGGATTTTGACATTCAGGTCTATTGGATTGCAGACTGGCCTGGATGTTCCCTTCCACTTTTCTGTTCATTATGCAAGAAGATCCCTCTTAAACTCTTCAGATCAGCTCTCTCTCCCTCTCACATCACTGGAGCAGAGCCAAGGGGACAGAGCTGAGGCTACAGTCTGAACGAACATATTGAATACAAGTCACATGAGCCAGTAAATCATTTGTCTCTACAGGGGGCCCTGCACCTGCCAGAGAGGAATAATTAAATGATCAAGTGTCCAGAGAGCTGCAGAGGCAGAGGCCAGTGGATATATTTGAGATGGTGGAGCAGCTTTCTTCACCAAGTGTCTGACTGTTACATTCCTCCTTAGCTTTGCTTCCCTCCCATCAGCCCTACAACCCAGTGAAGCAAAAGGGTCAAAAGCAGAGCAAGAGCAAGGCTGAAGCACAAGACTGCCAACAGGGAAGAGGTGTTGGTCTCACACACAACCTGCCTGCACTCAGAAGGACAACTTCACCTTGGGAGCTGGGCTCTGCATCCACACCTGACCTGCCTCCCCATCCCCTCGGGTGCTCACTGCCCCTGGGCACGCTTCCAGCCTGTTACTAATTTGGAACTGTCTCTCCAGTTCACTCAATTGCTGTGGGGTGAGATTGAAAAAAAAATCCAGAAGAAAAATAAATCTAGAAGGAATGCCTTTTTTACTTGGTGCTGGCCAGTGTCCAGTCAGGAATGGGACATCATTTGGACATAGATTTTCCTGGAACAGGAAGAATTCCCTATTCTCTTCCCAGGTAGAAACGTGGGTGGGAAGAGGAGGATCACACTTTCTAACAGCTGAGGGTGCTCCTTTGGACTTAAGGCCAGCATCAGGGTGTAATTAGGGTCAGAAGAATGGCCAGTATTGGTAGCCACACGTGGAGGACAGGCTTCTAGAGAAAGCAGCACCTCCCTGGCACTGTTCCAGTCACATTCCTTTCCCCGCCTAGGGATTCCTGTCATTCTCCTGGAATTCTCATCACAACAGATTTTGAGCAGCCTGTTGTGACAAGATCACTTTGAGTGCTGCAACAGCAATGCTCCAGGTCAGGGCTGGCTCTGCCTCCTGCCTCGCTCCATCCTCCCTGGGTGCACAAACATTTCAGCCAGCATGGAAATAACAACACACACTCTCCTGGGAGCACATGGGGCAAAACCACTCAGCTCCTGCAAAGCCTGTGCCTAAAACTAGCTCCCCTGAGGAGGGAAGTGCATAATTTATGATGGTTCCTGGCAGACCCAGGGAATGATTTTCAGTGAATGCTGAAAAATGGTCATTTATTTCTCCACTGCTGTAATATTTTAATTCAGTATTTATTGCCCCAGAAAGTATTGTTTAGAAATTTGTGGTGCGTTTCAATTCAACATTATATAAATATATTTGGGGTTATTTTGGAACCAGAGGATAGGAGCATTAATAAAAATTATAATTGCTTTCAAAGACCTAAAATAAAATGTAGCCTTTCATTTTGGGTGAAATAGAATATTTCAGATAGACCAAACTGAGTATTTCTGAAGGGGTTTCACCATCACCTCCAAAAACATTATGTTAATTTATCAGTATAAGATTCTCCTTCATACTTCTCACTCAAAACAAAACATCTGTCCCTTCCTACCATTCCTTGTTAAATAGTGTCTTATCTTCCCCTTTCCATAAATGCTTAATTAAAAGAGGGATGAATTTCTTGGTAACACAGCAGTTTGGAGAACAAGAAAAGCTATGAAACACTGATGCAGAAACAACCCTACCCTGCAGGAAGACTTTCTGAGCTGATACCACCACAGGATGGTAGAAAAATGGTGAACGTGCAATTAAAAAAAAAGGAGGCATAAAGAAATAAATAAATAGCAAGACAAAAAATTCACAGAAAAAAAACCAAACTGTGCAAGAGCTTTAAAAATTCAAAACATTTCAACTATATGCTTGGACCCAAGGGGATGTTCTAAGAAAAAATGCATCTGAATGGGACATTCAGAATGTCCCCATGAGAGCAATTCCACATTGCAGAACATTTTGTATTCTTTTGCCAGAATGCTGATTTGTATGTGACCTGTTCACTGAGCAGCAAAACTTTCACACCACCTTTCATTTTATCCCAACACAGGAATGGATAGCAACCCTGAATTGTTAGCTATATTGTCAACATATTTTAAATAAAATATTCCTGTCCTCATGACTCTACATCATCACAGTCCCATTAGCCTAAGCCACTTGTAATAAACTAATATGCAGAATGATTTCCAGGTACTAGCAGCTAAAGAAATAATAAGCAGTTTCTCTGTCGTTATTTCTTTCTCCCTCTCTTTCTTTCATTTTTTCTCTCCTTCTTTCTTTCTTTCCCTCTCTAAATGACAGACAGATAAACAGACAGACATCCACCCTGGAATTTCCTCAGCAGATCAAAGCAGGTCTCACCACGAGCTGGTAGATGGCTACAGGATTCAGGATATAATTGTGCCTTGTGCAAATAGAAACTCTTGACTGATCTGGTCATCTAGAAATGAGTTTTGTTGAGGGTTTCTTTCCTGCCCACTGAGAACCTTGTCCCAAGCTCAGAGGACTGGCACAAAGGAGAGTCTCCATGCAGGGTGGTCATGCTGATGCTGATGCAGCTCCCAGAGGGTGTTGTTTCCTTGTTCTCCAGGGCGGGATGAGCAACTGGATTATTTTATTTGTGGGTCAGCCCTGAAGTTACCATCACAAGCCTTCACAACTGGACAATTCTCTAGCCACGAGGGGATGAATGATTTTCACTCTAACACCTCTGGGCTGCAGCTGCACCGAGCGCAAAGGCGCTGGGAAGGGAAGGAGTGACCTAACAGGCAACCAGTCACTCCCTCTGCCTCCCTCCCTGGAGATGGCACAAAGTCATCTTGGCAGGCTGGAGGCTGCTGCAAGCGAAGAACTATTTGTGTGAGCACTGCAGAGATTAGATATCATGACCAAAATTCCAGGGGGAACAGCAGGCTGCAACCGAAGCGCCCAACCCAGCCGTGAGCAGATGGACCAGCCCTGGGATAACAACGGGGTGCTGCAGGCTTCTCCTGAGAGAAGAGACAGAGCAGCACAGGAAAAACCCTGAGCAGCATCTCCATGGTGTGCAGGTGCCTCCAGGGAGCCCTGTCAGCCTCTGAGTGCCCTGAGCCGAGCAGCGCTAGCGCTAGCCCTGCTCCTTTGGCTGCTCCGCCGTGTCCCACCCCATGACGCACAATGCGCCAGTCAAGGCTGGAGAAGCATCATGGTTGCCTAGGCAATGCCTTTGCCATGAACAATAAATAAAATAAAAGACAATGCCTTGGGTTAGAGCACCCAGGGGTCTGTGTAACTCTCGCCAGAGGAATCCTCCCCATGGAAAAGCCAGCTCCTTGCTCCACACGGGGACACGTACGCACACCGCTGGTGCGTTCCTTCTGCCTCTCACTGCGGGAAACTGCCTCCTCCAGCTCGCACCATGTCAAACAGCAACGGGGGGAGAAGAACACACATCCAAAACCACATTCAACCGAGCTCACTCCTTCCTACCTCTTCACAAATGACTGCCAAACCGCGGGAGGAATCCAAGACCCTAAGAGACAAGGAGTTCAAGCCCCCGGCATTGTGAAGCGCTGCAGTGAAACCTCTTATTTAAACGCGATGGGAAATAGTGTTATACACACAGAGGAACACAAAAAGCCGGACCCCAGCCCACCACCCGGCTCCGAGCGGGTTTGTTTCTGTCCAAGGAAAACACTGCGGGCTGGCACCGGCTGCGGGCAGGCAGCCACCGCCTGGCCAAGCGTGGTGGCGTGGCTCGTTTTTCACTCTGACACCGCTGCAGGCTCCACAAGGCTCCTTGGCTCGCAAGGTGATCAGAATATTGAGTACGGTACTGCAGCAGCGAGCCTGGCACCCAGCGCGGCGGTGGAGCCGCTCCCGCCCTCCCTCTCCGCCCTTTTCCCTCTCGCACGCAGGGAAAGAAGGAAAAAGAAGGAAAAAGAAGGAAGAACAAAACCCCCCACGACAACGAGATTCCAGGCGTCAAACGCCCCCTCATACATCTTCGGGAATGGACCTTGGCTCCATTGTCTGCGGTCCTTCAGCTCATTTCCCAAATTCCAGCGTGCCCCTGGGTCCCGTCCCCATGCACAGCCCCCTGTTTAACATGCATACTTCTGCCCTGGAAGTGTAACCCGGGCAGTAACTGCGATGATGGTCCTGCTGCAGGGACACTGCGGTCCTCCTCTGCCTGTTACTGTGCAAATAAAATCCCTGGAAGGAGCAATCAGTCACCGTCCACCTGCCATGGTGCAGCCCGCGGCTGAGAACCGCTGCCAGGGTCGGCTCCTGTGGTGGGATTCAGCCTTGTCCTCCTCTCACCATCCTCCCTCAGACCCTCAGCACACGTCCGCGAGATGGGAACAGCACTGGCCTGACTGGCAGCCTGATGTCCCATCTTAAACCTGAAGCCACTCCTAACTGATCCCAGCAGAAACCCACGGAGGCTGAGTTTTAGTCAAGGAAAAGTTGCAGACTTGAATCTCCAAAGGCATGGATTAATCAGTTGCCACCAAACACACCTGATAGGAACAACATCTGTGAACTTGTGGCTTGCCATACTCTTTCTACTGATCTTTGCCCTGCTGCGTTTCCCCTGGCTCTGTCCTTGGGTCTCTTGGATAATTTCTCCTGTCCCATCTTCCCATTCCTGCCTGCATCTTTCCTGCAATGAGGAGTGAGTCATCAAAAACACCTTCAGAAAACTTCACTTTCACTCGTGAGCTCCTTTACCTCATCCAGCTGGGCAGGTTGCACACAGAACAAATTACTGTTGCTATTTCTGAGAGCACTTAAGAATTCATGTCACAAATTGAGGGTGGGAGAGTCAGTCCTACAAGGGTTAAAGGGCCAATGCTATATTTTCATTGTATATCTGAGATGCAGAAGCATCCCCTGTGATCGAGTATCTACAGGATGCTTAAGCATAGTCCCCATTCATCTTAGTTCTTTTTATTTATTTATTTAAATGAAATAAGATATCTCTGAAAAGCATTTAAATTCACATAAATATTGTGGAGAAGAAAATTTCATGCTGCTACCTGGCTGATCAGTTACATGCTTAGCAAAATCAGCAGTAACAGCACAGCAGAGGTGGGGTTCTCTCTCCCTCCCACTCCTATTACTTCTGGATAACTCCTTATTGATCAGCTGAATGACACAGCAGAAATTTCCATTTCAAATTAAAAAAAAATTCATTTGCTGATTCAGTTTTAGAAAATGTTTGCAATAGGTTTCAATGTCAAAAAGGCACCGTTTCATTGACCAGATCTGACTCAAGAATACAAAACTAATGCATCCTGTTGTTATTCCTTCCAGTAGCAAATGAGTTTTGCAATAATTAAGCCTGGGAAAATAGATTATTGTTATAAATATCTGATAGCAGATATTCTGAACTCATAAATGTCTCTCTGGTGTGAGATGGGGACTGACAACATAATCATCTCTCTTGCCACTCTGCCTTTCTGCAGCAAAAGGTGTATTTGTGTGCACTCCTGCTCACCTCCTTCCCCCAGTCCTCCCCACCTCTGGAGTTGCTCAGGAGAGCTCATTGCTGCCTGTGGTGAATCAAAATGTGTTATCATTAGGCTGAATGTGTTACTGAGTTAATTAAATGTCACACTTTTGATAACATTAATTAGAAGCATTTCAGACTCATCTGAACACACATCCTTCACAAAACCTGAGAAATAAGTGCTGATGTTTTCATCTCGGTAGATTTTATTGATGGAAGCCCTTCATCCATTCATTCATTACTAATACCCAATGCATTTTTTACACTGTCAGGCAACAAGTTCTTCCTCTCTTTTTTCATTCTGTACCAGACTGTAGGAAACACCTGTAGCACTCAGCTGTGGCCCATGTTTGGAAGCTCAGGTTCCCAGGATGAGGTTGGACCCATATTTCTAGGACATGGTTTTAGCAAGTTGAAGTCTGCAAGTCAGTGGCAGCACCCTTAGGCTGTGCTTGTCCCTGGCCTGAGAGCTTCACAAAGTCATCATGGAGGCTGATGTTGTCCAGGTTTGCACAGCTCAATCCTCTCCCTACTTTGCATTAATTCCCCACACCTCGGATTCGAAATAAGGGAAAGTCCTAACCCAAAGTAAATCTCACCTCAAAAAACCCATTCCTTATTAAGTATGGACAAGTCAATTTTCCAAGCCAGGTGCTGCACTGCCCCTAAATTCCTCTATGCACTGCAGACCTTTTCTCACACAGAATTGCATTTCCCTTTGGCCCATCAATCATCTCTGATTTCACCTCACCCACTGCAGGTTAATGCTCACCAGCACAGCCACCATCCCTGTCTCAGAAGCAATCTCAATCATTTCCTCCCAAGGAACACAACCCCAAAACTTATTTGCCAGGCTTCACTTCAGGATGTCTCACGCTCCTCTGAGCCCCTGACATGGCTGTTTTCCTATTACAGATTGAAACAACATGTTGCACCTTATCAGAAATGTATTTAACCATTTATTACTGTATAAGGGACATGAAATACCAGCTAAAGGACATCCTTCACAACACAGGACACGTGGGGACTCTAAATGTGAACTCCTGGTAATTTGTTTACTGGTAACTGCTGGGCTGCCTCTCTATGCACTCCACTTAAATGAGGTTTTCCTTGGTTTTTGAAACCTGCCTGGGTGAAGAACAGACACAAGTCACAGCTCATTAGGTTTTTCAGTCTATGAAACAGAAATAAGGGTAGTAAAATTAGACAGAAACAACCTTCATTCTCTTCTCCATTCCAGCTGGCTGGAGCCTGAACTGCAATGCACACTGGCAGTGGATTTTTTCACCAGAGCCCATCATCTTTTGTTTCTTCATCACCATGACATTGTTAGTTCGTTGTGGACCCTTTGTACTCTGCTTTATTGCTTTGTCTCAAAGCTCTGTCATATGTCTGACACCTGAGGTGTCCCACAGCATCTTCCACTAGGCTTGACCTTGGCCTCAAAAAGATGTGGGGGAAATTGGTGTCCCTGAAAGCTCTGGCAGAAGAGAGGAAAGAAAGAACAAAACCCTAAAGAGATGCTTATGGGAACTTTTATCAGGCAACTGTATAAAACAGTCCATTTGCTATTAAAATGATAAACTGGAGTAGCTTCCAGAGATAAAGACTATGACAAAATTCTGTTATTAAGTGTTACAGCTTTGTTCTTGGCAGTGGCACACACCAAAAGCAGCGTGGCTGCGATGAGGAACAGAAGTAAATTTTCTGTGAACTTGCTGCAAACAGGAACAAGAAAGCAATGCAGACAACAATACCACAAGTTCAGCAGATTCCTGCAACCTTTATATGAGACTTTGGATCACACAATGAATTTGCAATAAACAGTAGCATAAAAGATGTTTCATTGCAAAAATGTTAAAGTTAGAACTTTTGCATTAAATTTGACAAAAGCATAATGGGTGGGAGACCATCAGAAAGATTCATTCAGCCTGCAAATACATCCAAAGACTTGAAGATGAGGATTTCATTGTTCCTACATGTCTTAAGAGCACTAGAGAAAAATAAAAATTTTTTTTTCTTAAACAAGAGAAAATTACCAGGGAAGGGACGCATAAATTTAAATTCTCATCAGAGAAAGAATGGCCATAGGGGCCAAGTCAAACCAGCTTAGTGAAGTGTTTTGTGGCCAGCAGTTTTCATTAGGAAATACTGAGAAAGAGTACAACACCCCTAGCTTTGTACAGATGGGCTTATTTAAATTAAGAGAAGGAAGAACCTGTTAGGGAAAAAATAGTTACAGCAAGTTTTTTTACCTAGAAAACACTAACTTTGTTCTAAAATCTTTTCATTAATATATTCTATATCAGGACTAATTCACATATTTGAAATGAAGAAAAAAAAGTCAAACAACTTGAAAGGAGGTCAGTGCCCAAGGCTATAAATATATTCAAAGACAGAATAAAAAGGTAAAGTAGTACATACAACAAACATCAGATTTGCTTCTTATAAGAGCAATTACCCACTAAAATAGTTTGTCTACAGCTTTGTGCAGGTTTCTCTCACTCAGTCTTTAAGGCAAGGTAGGATGATCACACAAAGGTTATGGGTCTTGTGCAGATGTAATGGAGTGCAAGTCTGCACTCTGTAAGCTGACAAGATGAAAGAGTTGAGAGGAAATGATTCATTGTCACTTTCTAGCCTTAAAATATGTGATTCCCAGGCCCTCTGCATTATAGTTTTGTTGCTTTCCTGTTTTCTGGGTGGAGTGGAGTCATCTGAGCCACAAAAACATGCCCAAGAAAACAGTGACGTCTCAAAGTCACTGCACTGCAGCTTCCTCCTGGTTATTGCTTTGTGCTTTGGTGTTTCTGCAGGGACCAGCTGCTGCTTTGCTACTTTTCTCCACATTACAGGAAAAATAATGAGGAATCTTTGCTGACCACAAGCTTTCTTTTGTTTTCACTATAAGGTGTTTTCCCATAACTGCATATAGAAATATCCCAGCATATCTGATGTTCTTTAGACAAAGCAAAAACTGGGAACCAGGTCTAGCAAATCAGAGGGACAACTTGGTGCCAAAGGTGTAAAAGGAGCAGTCAGGAATGATGGGCACTTCTGGTGGAAGAGGGTGAGCAGTAAATCCACAAGTATCAGGATTAGGGCCAGTTTTAGTCAATATCACCTTGTTCAATGCATTTGGTGATGGGTTTGGGAGCTCTTCCAGCTCTTCCTGCAGTCTCCACAAAAAAAAAAAAAAAAAAAAAAAAAAAAAAANAAAAAACCAAACAAAAAACAACCTAGTATTTGGGGTGGGACTATAAACAGCAAGGGTTTTGACACCTTTGCAAAATCCACAACTGGACATTTCTGCTTCTCTCCAAGTTGACATTCCACTCTAAAAATGCTTCCACCAGTGGCTAAAGAAAGAGCAACTCTTCAAACATCAAGGAGTAAAGAATGTTGTCAACATCAGCATCATTTAGCTGCTGGTAGAAGACAGATTTATAGGAGTAGCAAAAATTGCTGGCATTAAGTAATGTGACTGCAGGCTGTTTTTGTTTGTATTGTTTATGATCACAGAGCAGCCTTTCTCTGTGGGGCCTAGAGCAGAAGAGATGATCACAGTCCTCCAAAAAATATTGGATTCTCACTTTGGTAATCCTCTGTCTCAGGAGAGGCAAATTCTCAGGCCTCCAGCAGTTTTGTACTGAACAGGATTTGCAATAAAGGGGATTTTGAAAAGGGACTGAAAAGACAGTAGTGGTATATGTTTGAGTGTGCTTTTTGCAGGTAAGGAAGGTGTCAATTAAAATGCAGTGGGGAGGTGTGGGGAGGACAAAGGAGGACCAGGCACCACTGGGTGACACCTTTTGGCAGATCCTGCCCCACTGCCTGTCCTGTGCTCCTCAGAGTCCTTCATACTAGAGCAGAGCAGAAATCTATGTTCAAAAGAAGATCATGCCAAGCTGGATCCATTTTTCACCTCACACCAGCCCTGCAGGGCCACAGCACCAGTAACCTTTGAAATCCCTGTGGAAATTGTAAGTGTTTTTTTGGTTCACTGTGCAGGAAGGAAAGAGGCAGGAATTGCAGCGTGTGAAGCTGATGTTTTACCAACACAGCCCAGGTTTGTTTAGAACTAAGTTTACTGGAGAGTTCACGAGCCTTTAACAAGCCTGGCACAAATGACCTGACAAGCCTGGCCTAAGGTCAGGCTCCCACAGCAGCAGCTGCCACTGCCCTCTCTGCTGTTTGAGGATCTGCCAGCCTTGGGCTGGCACTGCGTGACTTAAAGCAGAGTTAGTTGGCAGTTAAACACTTTTATAAAAGAGGAGACAATTACAACAATTAGGACAAGAAAAGGCTGCCCTCTGAGGTGCTCCCCTCAGCACCAGTGAAGGGAAGATTCTGGCCCACAACTCAACCACTGCTCACAGTGCTGGGGTACCTGGCAGCTCAGAAGGGTAAGGGATGTGTCTGCAAAAAGAGACTGATGTGCTTGAGAAGCCTCATTTTGACATTGTCCTCCCATGCCTGTCCTGCTAAAGCTTTTTTTTTTTTTTTTTTTATTATTACAGTTCTTCACTGCCTCTCTCAAACAAATGGCAGGAAAGACAAATGTCCAAGCTGGTATCTGGAACCAGAGAAGATTCAGAATGGCAGTAATAGAAATGAATGTCCTCACATCTTTCAGCACAGATAGCAAGGAAACCCAAGCAAGCTGCTCCCATTACTGCCACCCTGTCAAGGCCAGACTGCACTGGTCAACCTGGAAACACATTCTTTGCACTGACAAATAGTGAGCTTGTGCAATACATTTCTCTGAAATCACCAGCATGATTCACAACAGCTTCACAGTCTGGCCTCAGAAGATCAGTTGAAATGGCCTGTCCTATCCTTAATGTCTTCTGCAGCCTCTGTAAAAAAAATAACTACTGGGAAATGGCCTTTCAAGAACACTTCCCAGCTGTACAAATACCTCCAATCTACTCTGACCTTCACTGAAATCTTCCTCTCAGGGAAGGAAAATTATATCTTTTAATTTTTTTCTAATGTTCTGGTTTATTGTTTTTGCTCCTTCTCATGCAATATAATTAAAATGATGTCCTCAGAGTTGGAGGATACTTACAATAAACAGCTTCTGTGGAAGCTGAACAACTCAGCTATGGTGCTTAATCAACTGGAGATGATGTTTATTGCTGCATATGCTCTGCTGCTGTGAAAACTAGCCCTTAAACACTCAGTTTCTAAACAAGAGAAAATAAAAATCCAATAAGAACAAGCTAAGGTCCTTGACACACTGTAGGGAAGTGAAGGCAAGAAAGAAGGATTGTCTGTTGCACAATAGGAATAGGCTTAGGTCAGTTAATGCATTGTAAAATGAATTACTAGTGATAGATGAACCACAGGACACATAAAATACTGATATTCTTCCAATAAGTGCCCATGCATAGAGTTCCTTAAAGCTGCGAATTTCACTCCCATTCAGCTCTCCCAGCCTGGCTGCTCCAAAGCTCAGACAAAAACCTGTGGGCTGCAGCACAGCTCGTGTGCTCCCCATAGGCAGCCCCAAGAGAGCAGTTCCAGGGGCTGAAGAACACATTTTGAATAAGCACCAAGGGCAAAAGAGCAGCTGTTAGCAGCAGTGATAAATAATTGGGAAATATGCTGAGGGCCAAATGTTCAAGAGCCCTCGAGTACCAAATGAACCTGTCACTGTAACGAGCCTCACACTTTGCAACGAGAGAAGGAGACAGGGAAAGAGCTGATGCCCAGTTCTGCCTCAAGTGCAAAGAATAATTTGACTCTAAACCTTCTGGGGTCCTTCCTATTGTGCACAAATAATCCAGTGTAATTTCCTGAGCTCCTGGGATTAGTCAGGATTGTACAAAGCCGTCGGTGCTGCTGTGACGTTCAGAACCACGCGGCTGCAGGAGGGAGGGCAAGGAGGGGTCCCTGCAGCACTGAACTGGAGAGCTGTCACCCACCAGCACCCCTGTGTCCCTCTCACTGGGACCTTCTGAGCCAAAGTGTCTCTGAATCAGTAGCTCAGTTCTGAGCACGCCAAGACTGCCTGGAAAAATCCTGCAAGGCTCACCTGATCCACCAGTCCAGCAAGGCTCCTCTGTAATCAGCCAATTTTTTACTGTTTGTATCATTCCAGTTTTATTTCTCTCCTCTTATATATTTCTGTAGGAGCCCTTTAGCTGAATAAATTACATTATTAACAGCACTAATAGGAACAAAGTGAGTGATTGGTAGGAATTTCATTTGGCATGCTGGAAATTACAGTTAGAGATGTGTTTTAAATGTTGATAAATACAAGCAGAAGACTTCTGCTTCACTGGAGAAATAGATTCTTTCATTGCCTCCTCTTGTGACTGAAAGTGAAATATTGCAAAATTATTTCTCTCTGCAATTTGCAGCCCAGTCCATGCACCTTGTCTCTTCCTTCAGCTTTGAAATACAAGCATAAAGCTTCTGTACTTCAACTTATCTCACCTCTACCAAGCTCCTGCACGCCTAGATATAAAATCCTCTGGAGCAAATTGTTCTGCATTAGAAAAATATAATACAAAGCAAAGAAGAGCATTTGATACCTTTGAATGCCAGGGAGGAATTAAACCACATATATAACACAAAATAAGCCCCATGTTAAGGATTGCCTGTTGTAAGGCAGCAATATAAACCTGCCAGAGGAATCAAAGCACTAATCACCAGATTTGATTTTCCCTAGCTGGGTGAAGGAACAAGTGCAGTCCTTCAAAAATTCCCCAAAAAAAAAAATAAAATAGTGAAACATTCCTTAGGACTCCTAAGGCGTTAAGGACAAGTAACAGGTCTGTTGAGCGAACACACACAGAGACACCCCTCATCTTCTTTCTTCTTTCTTCTTTCTTTTTTTTTTTTTTAAATAAGATAAATTAAGAGAGGTGAAAAAGCCTGCTTGAGACCAAAACTCAGCACTCACGTAAGTGAAAAGTATCTGTGTAAGATAAAAAGAAACAGCAGCATCAAACTGTCTGCAGTTTTTTTACTAAACCACCTAAAACATGGCGGAAAATGGTTTTTCTTTGTTTCCTTTCTCTTTTTTTTTTTTTTTTTATTTCTTAAAAATCCTCTTTCTGCTCTGTCATATCCAAGGCCTCTCTAAGTCTGGNTCAAGGGCTCTCTAAGTCTGGAGATGTATAGGCAGGCATGATTTTGGGACAGACACCTCTCAGACAGAGAGCAAAGCGAGCTCCCAGACAGCGCTTTCTGAACTTGTCAGCAGAAACATTTGCAGCGGAAATTTTATTTCAAGAGCTGTCTGCATTCAATTAGGGAGCAGAGGCAGAGCTGTGCGAGCTGAGGCCAGGAACGCAGCCCAATATTTCCAGCACTAAGCAGACAACGAGGCAGACTCGAGCACCAAAACAGTAAACAGTTTGTGAAGCACATCAGGCACAAATAATCACAAGGGCAACGTGACTGTTTGTGGATAAATCATGACTGAAAGCTTGCACCAACAGCAAGACAGAGATCTCTGCTCCTGCAAAATAACAGCCAGAAAGTCTCGCTGGAACCACAGAAAGAATTTCTTCCTCTCCCAAGCATCCCTGTCCTGCCAACCCAAACAAGTTCCCTGCTGTGTATTATTTAAAGTGGGAGTGCCAAAGGCTGTAAGGAGAAGAGTTCTCCGACTCCCATCCACCAGATCATGCAAGCACAGGAAGGTATGCAACCAATTTGAGTGATCAACTGGCCCATCAGAGCCTCAAGACTGAGCCTCCTCTGAGTTTTTATTTTGAGTCACATTCTGGTCCTGGTAGATGGAGCTGGAAACACCCCAGCAGCTCTGATACTGGGTTCTCATTGGCTTATTCAGACATCAAAACTCCCTGACAAATCTGAAGTGCTGCCTTCCCAAACAAAATCACTGCCACCACATCATAGTGCTGTAATCCCCTGGGATGCTCACCACAAGTAAAAATACATTTCAAGGATTTTCATTGGGACATGAAAGAGTTTCCTCAAACTCACCCTATGCTCCTTCACCTCCAGGCAGGCACTGAAGAACTCTGAACAGGATTTTGTGTGGAATGAAAGGAGAAAAAGATGTAAAGGCCTGATGGTTCTCGCTGAGGAAGGGTCACATAGGGAAACAAAGGACATGAAATAACAGAGAAGAGATGGAAATTATAAGAGAAAAAGTCTTTATGATCCTAATAATGGAAGTTCATAATCCACCTAGTCTTTTGTTCTGGCTCAGAAGGACATTTTCCCTGAGGAACATTGATCAGGAAAAAAAAGATTCAGAAACAGAAAGCAAGGGGGAAAATTACTGAAGAATAAGGAAAACAAAACCTCCTTTTGGTCTGCAGTTTTCAGCAGAACACACTTCACAAGCTTGCTACTAATTGTCATAGTATCAGGAAGCATTTTGGAAATATTTTTCAGTGAACAGCAGCCTCTCTTCTGACAAATCTTCTACAAATCCCATGGGTTCTGCAGGATTCCCATGGCCTCCTTGGCATTCCTTCACTAAGCCTCCATGGGGTGTTCAGTATCCACCTGCATCTCCCCAACAAATCAATAGCAAAGTTTTCCAGCAAGGATGGGGGAAAACCTCATCAGCTTTTCAAGTTGGATATCATATTTTCTTCAGGCAAGTGGATGGCAGTTTTGCATCTGCTGGAGTTTTTGGCCAAAGGCTTGGAAGTTACATCTGTGGCAACCAACAAAAGGTCCTGCATGTCTGAAAGGTTTATAAGCAATTGACAGACTCTGTACACAGCTGCTCTACTCAGCCTTTCCTCCCCTCTCGTCTCTTTCAAACTGCTTTACCTCAAACTGCACTAAACAAGTGCCTTCCCCAGGCTTTCTGCATGAGAGCTGATTTCCTTAAAGATTTCCCCAGGTGAAAGCCAGACTCCCCTCTGAGCATCCTGCCCAGCTCCATTCATAGTGGAGACAACCCACCCACCGTGCCCTGCTGGCAGGAGCCCTGAGAATCAGCTGAGTGTGTCATTCAGAGGGACTTGAAAGTGAAAGGACTGCTGTGCAAGCCAGCTCCATTGGCCAGTAGCCACAGCCAGCTGAAGCACACCAAACAAACACAAACCTCTACTGCTGAGTGATCCTCTGTTTATCCTCAGGGCCACGGGAAGCTGGAGAGGCCAAAAGTGAAATGACCTAAGACAGCCATGCTTGGATCTTTTTGTCAATATTGGCTTTTCCATGTTGGCTTTTGTTCAGGTGCAGTGGATGGAAAGGTTTGAAGAGACACACATAAAATTAAATTAATTTTCTCAATGAAAGTGTGGCTCTGTTGAAGTTGCTGGGAACTTTGGAATTAAATTAATTGGGACTAGGATTTTGCTTTTCAATTTCAAACATGAGCCAGGTATGTCAGCGTGTCTTCTGCATTGTCTTCAGTGTATCTAAAGATGAACAAGCCAGTGAAAGGTTTAATGCTTGGTTCAAATAGACAGACACACATCTGAGTGCTCCTGCAATCCCCCTGACCCTCCTGGGCAAAAGCTGCCTGACACAAATGTGTAGAATTTGATTCAAAACTGTATACACTTAATGCAAATTGCATTAAAAGATAAAATTCTACAATAGGGATATTAATTTGTTGTTTAAAAATGCCAGTGCAAAGCTGCGCACAAGTTCTGATTGCTTATTGAATTTTAATAAAATTATGCTGCTTAAAATGCTGCCTCAAGGGCACTGCTGGGCCCTCAAGCCCTCTGAAATTCCTGCCTTCAGCCCCATCTGCTCTGATCAGTGTCCAACCAGAAACCAGCCCCTGATGCAATTCTGTAAGGACCACAACACATGATGAGCACATTCTGATCTGATTGCAGCCAAAATGAGAGTATTATGGACTGCTAAGCCTTGCTAATTTTCTCAGGATGCTGAAGAAAGAGAGAAGGGAGGTCAGATTTCTCAGACGATTCCATCTCCCAGGAAATGAGAGCACAGCATCCTCTGTGGGCCCTGCAAGTGCAGTGTGCAGTGCAGGACTGCATTCCTGGGTCCTGAGCTCCAACAGTCCAGCTGACATCTCCTCCCACTGATGAGCCACCCCAGCACTTTACTCCAATATTCAGTGTGTGGATTCACATGATGATGATGGCCAGAATCATCTGGGACTTAGGCTGAGCCCTAAAAGATGCAATCATCTCACTTAATATAATCACCCAATTTCAGCTCAAACCTTTCTTCTCCACCTGCCAGTCAAAAAGAGCCCCTGCACCTCCACCCAGAAGGATCACATCCAGAAGAATCGTGTTGGAGTGGGGACATGCCCATGGCATTGATTTTCTCCCTCCCACAATGCACTTGCTCAGATCCTCTGATCCAACTAAATTTAACAAATGCTTCAGGGCACAACTGGTGCCAGCAAAAGAGGCCCATCAGCTATAAATGTTCTTGGGAATTCACACTCCTGCTTATTCACTAATTGCACAGCTGGATCCAGCCCAGAGATGTTTCCACCACAACTCTGAGAGCCAGTACAGCACATGCCTGATGTTTTTCCAGCTGGATTTTGGATGCGTGGTCCCTGACTTCCAAAGACACGGTGGTGAAAGAAAAGCCTGCCTGGTTTTGCTACCAGCAGTCGCTGGTTTTATCAGGGAATGAGCATGATGGGGAGCAGGGGGAGGCAGAGATGGAATGCCTGGTTGGAGCCAGGGTCAGAAGCACCCTTCCATGCTCCTCTCCCAGCTCCACTCTGACAGCAGCACGATCTGCCTTGTGCCTTTGACACAGCTCTGTTCCAAGCTGAGTCTCCTTCACACGGATTCATCTCCAGCCCTCAGTTTTCAGGCCCTTGCTGTGTCCGCAGGTGCTTGTATCATCAGAGACAGGATAAATTCCCTGCTTAGAGGACTGCAAATCTGAGTATCAGGTAAATTAGTAAACTGGCTCTGCATGAGCTAACTAATCAAACACATACTGAGGTCTTAGAAAGGCAACATCATGCTGAGGATTTTAAGATGTGACCTGAACTATTTTCTGTTGGAAAAATCTCTTAAAACTGAAGATTTTTTTTCCCACAGAATGAGAATGTCAGTAATGTTAGAAAAAGGAAAATCTAAGAAGCCATTCAATGGACTGTAATGAAGAAGAGCCAAGTGCAATCACTGTGATTGCACAAACTCCATCTTTGCCTCCTCAGAAAAAGCACTTAGAGATGAAAATATACACGAGGATATGTATTTTTATCTATTGAGCAAAGCACAGCTCTACACAGAGAGCCACAAAACAAACAGAGCATTGAATCCCTACCTGAGGATGCAACACCAAACCCAACTGCAAGCTCAGGAGTTTGCTGCCAAAATTGCTTCATGTGTTCTGTTGCCTTTGCAGAGGAGGAAGGAGGGAATGGTGTCACTGGAGCAGCACAGACTGCTGCTTTTGGGAGCCCTGTGCTCCCAGAGAATCCATGCAACAGTGAATGGAGAGCAGGAATGAAAGGAAAACCCATAAAACATTGTGCTCACAGGGTCTCAGTCTCCAAAAGTGTAAAAGCTGGGCCTGCAGTGTGTGCCCTGTGTATGAGGGAGGGCTTCTCACAGCAGTCACCTTCCAGCAGCTTTCCTTCAGCAAAGGGACACAAACCTCTGCTGAAAGACATTTTTTAAAACCAAGAAGACCATAAAAACTGCAGCAGGGGAAGGCTGCAAGAGGCGTGCAAGAAAAGGAATTTGTACAGACTCAGGGTACATTTTGTCTGCTTTAGACCTTTCCAAAAAGGAGAACAAGACATTAATCTAATTTATTCAGCCAGTTATGTGAGGTTTATGCCTCCTTCATATCACCAGCCTGGCATAAAGCAACTAGAAGTGCACAGGTAAATCAATCCCATAATTTCCATTTTAGCTTTAACAAGTGATTTTACTGTTTCTAGGTGCTAAACATGTGTATCTGATGACTGCAATAGACATTATGCAGCGATGCATCCTGAATAGATACATGAATATTAAAGGTTGCTCTGTTCCGACAGCTCACTCTGGAGTTTGCCTTATGCTGGCTGAGATTTTCAGCTCTTCTTACATGTAACTTGCATATCACTGTAAGCTCTCTCCCTCCTTTTGACAGGGTGCCCTTGCAGATGGTAATTTCCTTAGCAGGGAAGAGGAGACTCACAATTCAACTCAGATTGGGTATCCTGTGGCAAGACATTTTTGCAGAACATAAATATGTATCACCAGATCTAAAGCTAAGGCCCCATTCTTGTGGTGTGTTGTGAAAAATATGGGCGAGTATTTGTGATGTCTTCTTGGCCACAGGAGTGTGAAACTGGTACCAAGGAAGCTGAAATCATGGGTGTTCAGGAGTCCAGCACAGAGAGATACCACTGGCAGAGAAAATACAATTCAGTGACAGAAAAGAATCTGCCATGATCTCTAGGCAATATCATAACACTGAGAGTGGGTGGAATAGCCAAAGCAAGTAACTCAATGAAATGAACTATAAAATGATTAATTTTATCTGCACACGGTTACATCAACACTCCTCAAACAGTGGACTCATCTGACTCCAGACTGCAAGAAAATTCCACTTGCATCTCATGTCTGGCATTTGCTGTCTTCCACATTCCTTCAGAGAGCATCTCTTTCTTATTATTCTGGGAATTCTGGGGAATCCCCACACCCCCAGTCCACCACTGTGTTTCATGGACAGCACAGCCTGCAAACCACACCTGTCTTCTCTCTACAGACCTCCAAACAACACACTGTTCTCTGATTCAAGCTACAAATGCTCCCAGTTTACCTCATATTAAGATGCACACAAGGAAATAAAGTCTACAGCACACAAGGCACAGCTGCACATGGTGAGATAAAGCTCTGCTCTTATTTTACCACCAAGTCTGAGAATAGGTGGATGTATTTAATAAATTAATGAACTAGAAGAGATGAGAGGAGGGACAGAGGAGAGCTCAACCTCTGCCAGCTCACTTCTCATCCATCACCTGCAGCTCTCCCCATGGCACAGACAAATTGTCCTGGGTGGAGGTCCCACCCAGAGCCACCTTCTCCAGCATTTCCTCCAGCCATCTTGGCAGCAAACCTGCTCTGCACACCACAATCAAATCCTGGATCATTTTAGAGGAGAACAGAGACACAGAAACAGATACAGATGAGCATAGGCTGCTGCTACAATGCAGCTACGGAGCTCTGCATTGTAATGGAATGGGAAAAGACTTGTGACAAAATAACCCTGACATGCCATTAAGGCAATATCCAGGCTGTGTGTTTTTGCTGGAAGCCAGTTCACTCCCTGCTCAAGCATTTCTCTGTTCTCTGGGTCACTGAGTGAAGCATTCCTGCCTGGGAGTTAAACATGCAATGCTTTTCCACAGGTGATAGAGAAAAAATCCTTTGTTCTGGGGAAACTCTCTGTTGAACCCACAAGATGCAGGTGTCTCGTGGCTAGAGATGCTTTTGAAAATGGTGGTCTACACCCAGAGAGACTTTCTTAATGGTTTCAATCTCTTTCCCTTTTGTTTTTTAGAAAAACAGACATGGAAGAAGAAAGGAAACAGAAGCTGGAAGGTCTCCAAATGGGAGGCTTTTGTGGGTTTATGACCAGGCAGAAAAAGGAATCCCACCAAGAGGTAGAAGTAGAGAACTGAAGAGAAGGGCAGGGAGCTTGATAGAGCCAGGAGAGGAGCAACTGAGGCTGTAAAAAGAGCAGAAGTTTGGAGAACAGCTCAGGGATCTGCATTTATAACCTTTTTCCTAGCTTGGTTTAAATAGAGTGTCTTGAGTGACCAAGACCTGTATAGCAGAGACTGAGTGCAGGACAGCACCAGGCAGGTTGAAGAGCAGAAAAGCTTTGTTTGGACTAAAGGCAGAGCAGTTTTAAGTGTTGTGGAAAGTCAGGTGAGTTGGGACTGGAGGTTAAGCTACAACCCCTGGAGGACACATCACACAGATGCCACAGCAGGATATTCCCAAGGGGTAAGGCTCCTTGCAGACTGAGAGGAGGATCACTGCACAGCACAAATCTGGGGGAAACTAGGTTAATAAGGGAAACAATCTGTTCCTTGTCAGCAAACCCTTCTTGTAAGGGTGCCGGGGTTTTCCCCAATCCTTTGGCTTTCTAGTCATCATTTGCACAACTTTTAATTATTTCCTAGGCTGAAAATGGATCTCAAAACATCATCAGACTTTCCAACTCCGTCACACCAGAGCAGCACTTCCATAGTTTCTATTAAAACCCTAAATCCAGCCTCAGATCTTGTCCTGGAACCATTCTCTGAACCCCCTCTGTGTCCAGAACAGCCATTTGCACAAACACACAAATATTACAGGGCTCTATTGAGAATGCTGATCTGGCCCTTGACTTGGGAACATGAGGCTAAATTTCATCCTTGCTCAGGAGGAGCTGCATCAGCCTTTCATCTCTTCCCCTAATTTGACACAAGGTCAAGCCAAGGGCCATGAAATACTGCATTTTGCTCCATAGCACACAGCAGAAAATGCAGGAGCCAAGCTTTTACTAACCTCCTAATGAGGAGGAATATTAATTCAAAGCATTAAGCTCTAAGCAACAAAGTACAGGCATTCCTATAGATTCTTATAGGGTCCAGCAAGCCAGGATACAAAAAATATGAAATATTAAAAGGTTTTGACAGAAGTAATGAAACCCTTCCATCTCATCCCTCACCCACAGATGTTGTCTATTTAAGGGATTATCAATGGCTGGCTGAGAAACCAACAGTCTCCAGACCTTGTGGTTAATCTACTCAAGAACTAGAAAAGGGAAAACTGCCAAGATATAGATTCAGTTTCTCAGAAGAGTTTGCTGTCAATGAGGCTGAAAGCAATGTAAAACAAAAACTTCCCCTTAAAAGCGATGGAAGCATCTGTCTTTCCTCATTATAAGAGGCAAACGAGTCTGCCTCCTCCCTCTGGATGTGTATCTGTGGAGCACTTGACTCCACTGCCCCAGCAAAGCAGTTGAGCAGTAAAACATTGCTGTCTGAAGCTTCTCCACACTTTACTGAGAGAAAGAGCAATTCTCATTGAGGGGGAGAAGACACAAAGGGAGATTAAAGAACACCCAGAGGCATTACAGAAAGTCTGGTGCAGCAGAGAACTCCAGTCTGCCCAGCCCCACAGTGAGGAGCAGGACAGACTCCTCTGCCTCCCCACTGGAGAGGGACTGGCCACATTTCCCCGTGCCAAACCTGCCAACAGCCAGTGCCCTACAAGCAAGAGGGTGGGGAAAGATCCAAGATGCTCCTTCAGGTGAGGAAGGCTGGCCAGCCACTCTGTGCTTTCCCTGCTGGAGGCAGTGGTCAGCTGAAGGAAGCAAAGGTCTTCCCCATCCTAAACCCTGGATTTGTCCCCAGGGCAGCATGGTGCTGGCATGTGATCTTTGTCACCTTGCCACCGCACCAAGGACATCCCTCCTGCTCAGTCCAGGGGGACAGAAAGCTCCCAGGCAACTCTAAGAGAGATTTGCTCGTGGTAGTACCAGGAATCACCTTCTTTACCCTGGGGGAATTTCCACTCTTTTCAGGCAAAGCCACCAGTACAAAATTCCCAAGATGAGCTCCACGACGTATTCAAAATTTTGGTTCTCAGTAATGTGTAAGAAATGCAGCCTATCTTCCCCGAGCTCATGGCACTGTCTCTCTAGAGATGAGCATGAATTTCTTGAGATATTATGAGTAAATCCATTAATTGTTTCAAAAGCTGGAATTAATTAAAATACAGCTCTTAAAAGAAACTTAGCATCTGCATGTGCTCTCTTTGTTCTGGATGATCTTAGGAGTGAAATAACAGACTCCACAGATTTTCCATGTAATGAACCCTAATTGGAATCTTTTACATTAGAAGAAAACCTGTAATTAAGGCAGGTTATTAATGATTATATACCTAATTATAATAACTAGATAAGCTATCATTAGACTCAAGCTAACTTTTCTGGGAGGGTTTAGGATATGAGAGGTAACCCAGGAGTGATCACAGCATCCTTGAGAGCTCTGCACTCACAGCTCTGCTGCAGAGGGGAGCAGGCTGCAGAGATCACTGCTGGGGGATGTGCACTCCAGCTGTGGCTCTGGAGAGCATCCAGCAGTGCTGCTCCTCACCGTGGGTACCTCTGATTTGCTTTTCTGTACAGTGCATGACCTCTGCATTCCCTCTTTGCCTTTGGTAGCTGCAGTTCAAACCTCCCCAGCTCTGTTAAGAGAGTATTTCAGGCTGGTATGGAAACCCCTGAATTCCCAGGGACACACAAGTGGCCCATGGAGTGTCACTTGGTGTTTTCCACTTGGTTTGTTTCTGTTGAGTCACCTCGTTTAACAAAGCTTTGTGATCTCTTTGTTAAGGCTGGCATCCCGCATTTGTGCTCTGCTGAGAGGAGAGGTCAGGACAGGTCAGAGGAGGCCAGGGGAGCTCCGAGAGGGGAGTGAATTTATGAAAATTCTCTGGAAACAGAGTCAGGATGAGGCAGCTCTGCAGCAGCACTTGGAGGGGACAGTGGAACCAGTGATGGCCCAGGGAAACAGAAAATCTGTGTATGGCTTCCCTGCAACTAAAGCAGGGAAAGCAAACCTTAAACTTAAAATCCAGAGCACGTAAATTCTTCAGTAGTGCTAGAATTTAAAACTCTTATTCCCTTCAGGGGATTTTTTTTCATTTTAAACACAAGCAAACAAATTTAGCAAAAACTTTTCAATTAAATCTTAGGACAGATCCCCAAACCTCAGAGCACCTGTCTGATTTTCCATTTAACAGTGGCAGTGAACAAAGCACCCACAAGAAGGATGGCCAAATAGCAGATAAAAGGACATTTTTCTGGGTAGGTGTCCTGAGCCATGGCAGAGGTGCAGAGGAGATGCTGCAGCTGCATCCTGATCCAAGAGTCCACAGTGCCCTGGAACTTCCTGTCACTCCAGGCTGAATTATGGCTAAGTATGGGCTACTGTTCATCTCTTTGGGAGCTACTTTTTTGGTCAGTAGTTCATTAAAACAGTAGCCATTTTTTTTTAAGCTGGCTTTTGAAGAAGTCTGCATCCCTGGTTACAGAGTCCCTTCATGGTGCAGTTCCGTTCCAGGGCTCACTGTGTTGCATTTATGACTGACCAGATGGAGAGAGCCTTGCTTCACTGGGATGAAGCTCTGTCCTTTTCCCAGATGGACATTGCTCCCCCTCTGCCTTGCACTCCACTCCTGCATGCAAAAAAGCACCAGGAGGGGATGATCAAGAGAGTCCCTTAAAACTGCAATGAGGGCACACCCTGAGAGGGCTTTTGCAGGGTACATTGGCCTCAGGTCTCTTGGTCTCCAGTACCAAAGAGCTGTGAAACTTAAAGAAAAATAATTTTTCCCTCAGGAGAAACGAGGTGGGCTTCTCTATGTTGAAACAGCAGTACTGTGGGCTTAAACAAACACCCAGACAGCAGCACACACCAAACGCTATATTTCCATGTCTCTGTGGATCCTGTAAATCTGCCATACATTTCCAACAGGCCTCAGCAAACACCTTCAGTAAATGGATGGGAAAAGTCACACATCACTCGATGTGCTTTGCTCCTGGCTTGCAGGACCTCTTTTCTGCCAAAACAGAGCATCATTTTCTACAGCAGCTCCAGTGCACAAGACAGCCTGCAGGTTTCTGTGACAGCTGCAGACACAGTTACAGGCTCAGCCATAAAGCACACAGCCCTAGGCTGTGTAGTCAGGGTTAGCCAGGGTACAAAAATGCTTTTTTCCTTGCTAGCTAACAGCAGAAAAGCTCTCACTGTAACAGCCTGTCTGCCTGGCCACGTGTGGCCACAGGGGCTGCAGGCTGAGCCCCAGAATCCAAAGCAGGTGAAGTCAACAGTTGCTTTCACAGCCAGATTACATCCAGGGGGATTCTATCAAAGTCCAAGTCTGTGTCTCCCCAGTACAGAACACTCAGTCATGGTTTTTCTCATCCTTCCTGGCCTCTTTCACCTGGGCTCCTGCAGTGTCTGAGGTGGAGAGGGAAACAGCATGTGACAAAAACATGAGCTGCCTCTACAGACACCAGCATTCAGATCCCAATCAGGACCTGGATGAAATAAATTGGAAGCACTTCACTGGCACTTGACCTCAGCCCAGAGTGGGTGAGGATCTGCCTTCAGGATTTGCAGAGGGAGGGTTTCAGCAGGAGGCTGGAGGCGAGTGGTGCTCTCTGCTCTCCTGTTTGCCCTCTCTAACAGCTTCCCTTACAGCCCATTTTCATAGGCTGTTGTATAAACACTATCCATAAACCAGCCTCAGAGATAAAGCTTCCCTCCTCAGGTGCTTTCATCATTCTCAATCCCTTTAGGTAAAAGCATGAAGGATTCATTTTACCCATCAATTTGGATTACATTCTCCTTTTATCAGCATCTTCTCCTTAACAACTTTGGCCGTTCACTTTGCAGGTCTGCTCAGGTACTGAGCTTGCCTCACTGAAAACTTCAAAACACTGTTGAGAGGAAGGCAAAATCACCAGTTGTGTGTGCTGGACTATTGCAAGGGAGTCATCAATTATGCAGGGTTTGGAATACGTTACGCTACCCAGGGCTGTTTGATAGCTGGGTGATATGATTTATGGGAACAGCCAAGATTCAATTACTGATTTCCCATAAATTATCTATACAGCCCTTTCATCCTATGCCAGGTTATGAAGGGCTCTGATGAACAGAGGGGACCAAAGATGGGGTTCTCTGACCATGAAACGAACTGGGATTTTCAAAGAGAAATCAAAAGGAAAGAAACAACAAGTGAAGTAGTGCCTGTGGGAGGTGTCAGACTTCAGATTCATGAAATTGGACTGTCACTTCCAGGCAGGAGCAGGAACATTTAGTACAGATGCACTGATCAAGCCAGTCTTCAGACTATCTGTCTATTTGTCCTTGACTCCTTATCATGTGCTCTGGGAGAGGCAGATATGGCTGGAGGGAAATAGCACTTTTTGCTGCATCTTACAAACCTGTAAATATTATTGACAGGAATCATTTAATAAGTGCCTGGGAAATTTTAGGTGCAAGAACTGACTTTAGCAAGGGTTTTCTTCAGAATAGAGAAAGCGCAACTGGCCCTTAGGAATAACAACACCAATTTAAGAGAGGCTAGCATTGCAGAGGAGTGAAACAACTGTCAATCTTGTATGAGGCAATACTGACCATAAAATCCCAGCATATCCTGGGTTTAGGAAGCATTTGAGAATCTCACTCAGAAGCTGCCAGTAAATGTAAACAGAGGGGGAAGGAACTGCAGGAGCAAATCTTCTTCTTGTCCCCCCAGCAAGCCAATGGTCCTGGCCAAGGCTCTTTGCTCTCAGCTACTCAAGGACATCACAATGTTGCTATTTACATTTATTTTCTCGTTGACTTTTCCAGTCAGCCTGAAAGGCAGCAAGCCCAATGGCACCACCTCCTTTATCACCACTCTCATTTCAAATCTGAGGTTTGTAACCTGGTCTGTGGCAGCTGAAAGGAGAAAACTGCCTAATTAGAGATTAAACACCATCCAGAGGAGAATAAAACAATCCTTCAAGGCACTTCAAAGGACTGAAAGAGGAAATAAAGGCAGACAAAAGAAAAGTTAAACAGGAAAGTCCAGTAGGACTTCTCTGTGCTCTTGGGGGTCATAGGCAATAATTTTTGCCTCCCTCTATAGCTACAGGAGAAACACATCTCTCAAGATCAGAACAACCACACCACAGCCTGGGTGAGGCACATTGTTGCATTCCCTAAATTTAGATGCTTGAATTCTCCCTGCTCCCACCACTGACTTTTCTCCCACCAAGGAAAAGTCACACTTACTCTCATCAGGAGTACTCTGTACCTGACAAGTTATGGACAGGGAAAGAGACAGAGCATTGAAAAATATCTTTCATAGGGATTTCAAGTTTTCTAGCTCTCTTCTTTATTTCCTCTGGATTTATCTTTTTACTCCATTTTTTAAAAAATTTGTACCACTCTGTGCCACCCCCTCCAATTCTCACAAGTGAGTGGGAGGAGAAGGCTGAAACAAGCAGCTGTTTGTCTGCTTGTTTTAAAATAACAGAGTGAAAATTAATGTGGTTCCTTCTTTGTGAAGCAAAAGCTCAGTCTGAGGCACTGCTATAATGGAGCAGCCGAGGGAAATGGATTCTATTAGCCTGGTTACAATCCCTTTACTTAGGGCTGGCTATTACAGCTCTCTCCCCTTAATTGTGCAGCCTGCTACACACACAAATAACAGGTGAGGCCGTAATGATGGGTCGTTCCACGCCAGAGCACTCCACTGGCAAAGTGATTCTCACAGAAAATTGTCTCTGCTCACCTGAGCAAACCCTGCAAGGTGCTCAGGGAGCCAGGCTGGTGCTCTACTCCAGGATGCAGCAGCCACTGCAGGGATTGCTCTTGGCGCTGCAACGGGAGCAGCACCAGGGAGGGACCAACCTGCCCCAAAAGAGGTTCTGCTCTCTGGGAAAGGTCACAGAACATTTAAACTGTGGCAAACTCTCCTCTGTACTCCAGCAGCTTCACCACCACAGGGCCCATGAGGTACAAGCTCGAGAGAGCCTCTTGAGCAGTTGTTGGAGTCACAGCTCTAGGATACAGTAAAGAAGAGAGGCTGGCTCCTCAACCCTTGTGGGTTTTTGATGCACTTTCTCCACAGGCATTGTCTTGTGGAGCTTTTTACTGGCTGAGGAGACTCTGACCAGCACACCACAACGATTAAGAAAGGTCCATGGTTTGCTGATCCAGCACCAGCTCCCCAGGTGTCTCGGGGGAATAGCACACAGCAGTCGAGCCCTTCCTTGGGGTGACCAGTCCATGGGCTGCCTGAACCTCCCTTATTCGCCAGCCCTTTGTTTTCTTCCTGTAAATGTCTGAAATGATTAATTTAAGATTCAAAGACCAAAGTTACTGTAGTGTGCCCAAAATAATAAACGTCTCAGATTTCCAATTACCCTAAATGTAGAAGTGTTGGATCCCTTTCTGTAATGCGTCACGCAGAACCATTACCCCACAATCCATTAATTATCACAAGGTCAGCACATTCTCTGGTGTCTCTTCATGACTGCACAATGAACAAGCACTGCCTCTGCTGTGGGCAGGCCTCAGTTGTGGATGTACAGCCAGACTCTGGCTACCCAGAATGGTCAGGAGCACAGTGCTGGGCTTTGGGGATAAATATGTCTGGGTAGAACAGGAGAGGAGGATGAGGGAGACTAAGCTGCCTGTGTAACTGAGCCTAAACAACAAACAAAAAACCACACTGCTCTAGGGAGATGTGCAAAAGAGCCTGAACTACACCAAAGACTAGCTCTATAAACAGAAAATGAAAGATTGCTTTCATCCACAAAAGATTTCAAGAAATAGGAGGAAGGGAAAAGTAGGAAGCAAAATCGCAGGGAAGAATGAAAAAGAGAGTTCAGGCCAGGTCTAGTTCATACCTCTGTTCATCTGTTCATACCTCCCACATCACAGCCCACACCTGCTGCCAATTATACCATGGTGGGCTCTTGGATGTGAAAAAGATTTAAACTCCTTCCTCACATTCACCACAGCCCCTCCCACAGGAAGAATTTACTGGACAAAGGTGGGAAGGAGGCTGGGGAGAGGTACAGTCTCACCCCGAGCACCAGACATTCCTCCAAACTCTTCCCAGGTCTGGGCTACATCAATCCAGTGAAACAATCCACGCCATCCCCTCCATTCTTGTCCAAGCTTTATCTGCTTCTGTCTAACCCCATTTCTGCAAAGAATCTCAAGGCCTTTATGTGATTCCCCAGGCTTCACCTGCAACATGGCTTTCTGGCACCTCAAATATGTAAAATGCCACTCTCTACCCCTGCCCTTGCTTCTCCCACTTTCTCTGAGCTTCCTCTGCCTGGCTTTCATTTTCAAAGATTCTAGAGGTAATATTTTATTGTAATGGGTTTTATTATGATGATGTACAACACCCTTAAGTGCTTTGGTGAAGGAAGAAAGAAAGGTTGTGCTATAAATAAGATTCTCATCTGCAATCAGAGGCACACAGATGATGGATGTGTGGGGGTGACTGCACACGTGTCCCCACAGGCCAGCCCTCCTCTGGGTGGCAGCTGCTCTGGAAGGAGCCAGGGTCACAGTGAAGAGGAGGCATTTGGCAGTGGCTTACTTCCACAAGGAGCCAGCCAGCTAGTCTGGGAGCCAGCAAGTGAGCAGGGAGAACCAGCCACAAACTGCCTGCTTGTGCTGCCTTTTCTGCTGTGGATCAACACAAATGTTTCTGTTTCCGTGGCATCTTTGAGTCTGGGTTAATTAACTCCTGTCCCCCATCTGGGTCTGCTGGCAGTTCAAACTGGTCAATACACAGGCTACTCCTGCTAGAATCATTTCCCAGTGTAACTTCTCTCAATATGTCACAGCTGGGTTGTTTTGTTTTGTTTTTTTAAATAGGGTTAACTGGTTTAAGAGATGAAATAAATTCCTACAGCAGGAGAAGGAGAGAGCAAAGAAAGTTTCCAACTCCTGAAATCATTCTCCTTTGAGCTACACTATGAATGAGGGGAGCCAGGGGAAGATGATGACATGGAGAGGAAACAAAACAAAGCAAAGCAAAAATAGACACCTAATAAAGAAAAAAGGCACAGAGAAGAACAGAGGAGGGGGGTTATCTATCCTGCAGCTTTACAGGCAGTATTAGCATCTTGTTGCCTAATGAGCCATAGAGGTAATAGACACACCACAAAAATAAAAGTGGGAGGCAAAAGCAAGCATCAATAACACAGAAAAACAACCACAGAGGCTGCTACTAAGCAAATGTCACTCCTCACCTTCTCTGAGTCTTCCCAGTCTGCTGCCCTCCTCCCTTCCCAGATGTTTGTTCTCTCTCTTCTGGCACTTCATCTCTGCAACCATTTGGTTTTCATCATGTCCTGGGGTTTTGTGTTGGCAGCAAGAACAGCTCTCGGGGGTCCTTTGCAAGTGTTCACATCTCCTTCTCATGGTGCAGAGAGATGGTCTGGCCTCACTAAAGTTAAGAAGGGACCGGGGTGCAAGGACACAGTGATGTCACCTCTCAGGTGCCACAGGTGGGATTTCATGCCCAGGAAAAGCAAAGGGACCCAGGGCTGTCAGCTTGGCTCAGCACAGCAGTGTTTGGTGAGACAGCCCTCTGGTCTGAAAACCGTTTGCTTGTTCACAGTAGCACAACCAAAGCTCACAGAACAGCATCCACCATCCTTAGCAGTTATTGCACTGGCACAGCTTTTAGGCAGGAAGCTGGGGCAATGACAGGAGTGACAGCCAGGCTGAAGGCTGCCACTGCCCCATCTTCTCACCTAGAAACCTCTGCCAGCAATCTGGACATTAAATGCAGCTGATTCTCAGTTAAACTACCTTTGTTTTCTTTTTGGACACAAAAGAATATGCCCTAGCCTGTTTCTTCCCCTTCTCTATTTCTTTTTCCTTTCTTAACTCATCAGTCCCTTCTGCTGTCTTCTTTTTCATCTGCAGCTCCTGCAGCTGCCTTCAAGGTTTATTCCTTTCCTGCAGGATTATTTGGAAGTTTGCTTGTGCAGGGCAAATAGCATTTCTGTAATAAAGCCTCAGCCACATTCCATTAGTGTCATTTCCATCTGCAGCAGTGAAGTGTCAGCTAATAAAAGGTAGCACAGACCCCTTGGGCAAGATAAAATGAGAGAGCAAGAGAAGGGGGGGGAAAATCTACTGTCAGAGATGGAGAAGTGATAAATGTCTTTCCAGAAGCAGGAGCACCTGGAATGGGAAGAAGGGAGCACTGAGGGACAGGGAGGGGAAACAAAAAAGGGAGGAATATTGTCTTTGCTAAGAAAGGTTTGTTTTTGGAAGGTCTCATTAACTCAAAAATGACCTTCTACCCATCTTCTTCTCTACACTAAGGGCAATATCCAGCCTGGCTGCACCTCTGCAGGGAGAGGATAATGTGCAATTATTGTTTGCAGGCAGCAGTGGCCTGGGGGAGCCACGGGGAGCTGCACAGCAGAGTCCAGCAAGGTGGAGTTCAGCAAGGCAGGGTCCAGCAAGGCACACAAAAAACACACTCAGGCCATGTCCAGGTGGCTCTGCTGAGCCTTGTTCCCCCAGAGGGATGAGGGCAGACAGGAGTGTCACTGGCTGTGTCTGAGCTGTGAGACCCAGAGGCATTTCTGAGAGATCTTTGTCTGTCTCAGCCTTTCCCTGGCCCCACGTCAGCCATCCAGCAGGCTCCCCCTTGCAGAGGATGTCAGGACAAGCCCCACAGGGTCCATCACAGGGTGCAGCTCCCCTGCAGCTCAGGGGCACATTTATGACCCATTTGGTCCCTGTCTGCTCCCATTAATCAGGAGGGAGGTGACTGCAATGCTGCTGTGGCCTCAGTGCTGTCCACCAGCCCTCGCCAGCCCCAGCTGCTGTGCAGCAAAGCAGGCACATCACCCTTCTCTCCAGAGCACCCTTCCCTCTGCACAAGGACAGAAAGGCCCAAATGCCACAAGAGAAAAAAGAAAAATTAGCTAAAAGGGTCCATTTTTCCCCTGCAGCTAGAACTTATCTCCCTGAGCTCGGATGATCTTTGTCTGGACTCAGGCTCCAGCTCTGGAGAAGTCTCAGTTCTCTGCTGACTTTACCCATGACATTCAAGATTTCCAGGACCAGATCAACTACTACTCCCAGCTCCCAGCTCCATTAGAGAAGCACAGCCATAGAGGAGCATCTCTGGTCAGATTTATGCCAATGTGGCAGCCCTTAATGCCATAACCATGTCAGCACAGGCAAACATGATCCCATGAAAAGTGCCAAGTGTGCCACAGCCCAGAGTTTTCAGGTCTCCAACTGGCAGAGCATGACAACCTTCAGACTTTTTCATTTCCCTGAGGAATATGATCAGGCCAGACTAAGCCCAAAGGTTGTGTTCATGAGGTCTGTCTGAGCAGTGATGTGCACCTCAGCCACAGGTGGTTCTTCTAAAATATGCAATACACATGCATGCACATGTAGGTTTTTCTCCCAGTAATGGCCAAACCTTCTTCACTTCTGCCCTCAGAAACAAGGCTGTTGCTCAATTCCTTCCTAAACCTTCCTACCAGCAGCACATTACTGTCAGTATTTTGGAAAGCAATCCTGCCAAACAAAACCATCATATGGGTAAATACAGAAAGCTGCAGTGTTAATAGACCTCAGGTTCTCTTAGCTGACCACCCAAAAGTACCTCATGATAAATTAAGGACTTTCCTTTTGGTTTTAAATGGAAATATTATCACCTGGTAGCCATGCTCCCCTCCCCATTGCTTGGAGTACACATGGATTTTTCCCTGCATCTGTATAGAAGCATCACCCCCGGGGGCACTGGCAGGGTTTTTAAGCCTGTGACAGATAACCATGTCCCTCCAATTTCCTGCCTAAAAGCTTCCTAAATTCACGTAGCTGAGCACTCCAGGGAGCCAACTGGATAGCAGTTTGCTTAATAAAAGTTGCCTTTATACAAAGATCTAAATCCTATTTTCCAAGAACTGGCAGAGGATTTTCAGGGTGTAATCCACCTGCTGCTGACCCTCCATAGCAAAGAAACTTCTCACTTGCTGGCTGGGATTTTTTTCCATTGGAGAGCAACACAGGGTTTTTCTGGTGGTGCTGGGAGGGGGGAATGTGGGAGCACCTGAGGATTCCCACAGGCAGAGGAAAAAGGTTGGGCAGTTTTTTCCGTGTCTGCTGAACAGCCTGTTATCAAAGACAACAGGATAGAGAAGGGATTGCTGAAGAGGCTGCAGTTCTCTGAAATTTAGCTCAGGGAAATGATTACCACGTTCAGTGTGGAAGTCTGAATCAACAGACAGGTCTCTGAAGGACCTTGGAAAGCCCGTTCTGTTGTTTCAGAAGCAAATTCTCCTGTGATCTTATCACTGTTCAGAGGACCTGAATCGCTCCCAAGTAAGCCCTGGGGATTCCCAGCTGTGCTGAGACATCTCCATTCTGATGAGAAAGTGCCACTGTGTCACCTTCCTGCCACAAGGAACAGTCACCTGGGTGAAAATGAGGCTGGTGTGACAAGAGTGATTAAAGCTTGGAACAAACACCCATCAATGATTCAAAATATTTGAGGAAGATCTGCTTGTCTCTAGGGCCTAAAAAACCATCTTGTGCAAGGCTCCTTTTCCCAGGAAAGAATTCACAGTGTTCCTTTAAGGCTCTGAAACATATGCAATGGATTATTAACAAATGTGAGTGGAAGGGTAGCTCAGTTTAATGTCACCTCTGTATACACACAGATTTCCATCCTTTCTTCACAGGAAGATTATCCTCCCCACAGATAGATGCTGGAAGTCATCCAAGAATTTAAGAACATTCTTTCATTCACAGGTGTTTTTGGAGCTTACAACAGCAGTGCTTATTCTGGAAGATGATGAGGGAGAGAATTGCCTTGGCCCTTCAATCAGCTTTTGCCCATTTCACATCAAATTGCTATCTGATAATACTCAGTGAAAACTGGAACACTCTAATGCAAACAGAAAGGGCTCCAGCAGCCAGAAGAAACACTAATGACACAAATTAAATGGAAAGACACTGAAGCATGCAGCGCACCTCACTCTCCTGGTGGACGAGCTAAATGTGAGGCAGCAAACGTGTCCCCATGGCCAGGCAGTCAGCAGGACACGGGCTGTGCCAGCAGGGCACTGCCAGCAGGTCCAGGCAGATGTGGTCACTCCCTTCCAGCCAGCACTGGTGACACACATCTGGAGTCCTGTGCCAGTGCTGGGCTCCCCAGAACAGGAAAGATGTGGATGAATTGGAGTGTGTCCAGCAAAGGAGCAGGAAGGTGACCAAGGAACTTTGTGTACAAGGGCAGGCTGAGGGAGCTGGGGTGGCTTAGCCAGAGAAGAGAACACTCAGGGAGACCTTATCAATGTGTATGGATACCTGAGGGAGGAAATGCAGATGGCAGGGCAAACTCTCCTCAGTGCTGCCCACAGTCAGGAGAAGAGGCAAAGGGCAGAACCCAAAATTCAGTAAAGGAGGCCCTGCCATGGCCCCTGCCTCCTCCCAAAGCAATATCCCACGTGGCAGCACCATCGTGGCAGGGATACTGGAGAAAACATCTCCAGTTCTCACCCAGACCATTTCCCTGGGCTTAGAGACAGGGATGGGAAAGTTCCCATTCACCTTGCTCAGACATGCAGGGCATGAGGCTGAGTTCACCAACAAAGCTTCAGCAAGGGCAGAGAGAGAGGGAGAAAATCAGAAAATAAATCAGAAAATGCATTCAGCTGCTGACAGCAGCCCAGCAAAGGATCACTACAAAGGCATGCAGAGCTTGTGACAGGGATGTAGGGAGTTAGTCTGGGCATGAGGGACCTCAGTTACAACAGCAGGGTGGAGAAGTGGAGCTGAAATCTACAGGAGGAGAAGAAATTATGACCTGAGTGATATCTATTCCAGAGGGACTAAGAGAGGAAAAGAAACTACAAAACTGCATAAGACTGTATCAAACACACAGAATGAAGACCATGAACTTAAAGATGTGGAAAGGTCATGCCACAACGGAGTAGAGGTGGAAATCAAGAGAAGCAAAAACAAAACAACTGCAGTGGAGAGAGCAATGAGAGAGAGCAGGATAAAAAACGCTGGACAAGAATATTGACAAGTCAAAAATATCAATTCTGTGCTTCCTTAGCCAGTAAGGTTGCCACCATGGGATCTGGGGAGGATGGAGGAAGTTCAGAGATGCAATCCACTGCTCCCTTTTCTAAGCAAAGGCCAGGGAAAGCTCACACCTATACAAGTATTGCAATGACTCTGCAAACCTACACTTTTTTGCTGTCATGAGGTTTTTTTAATGGCACAAAAGATGGTCTGTGCCACCAAGATTTTCTTTTTTTCCCCTCACTTTTTCAGGCCCAGCAGAGCCTCACTCAGCCCAGATATGCCTCAGCAGCTCTTGCAGCCCAAGTGAGTGCCACATCAAAGAGAGAAAAGGGAGAAGAATCCATGGCATTTTCTTCTCTGGGTCAGCTAGATTGCCTTAAACCCAATGCTGAGCAAATGACACAAGCTGCCTTTTCCAGCCTGAGAGATGACCTCCTCTTTCCTCTTCATATATTTCATTAGCTCTAAAGTATTCCTGTTGCCAAGACATTTGAAAGCAAATTGCCAAAAAGCTTCAATAGCTACCCCCAGTGTTTGATTCCCTAACAGGACTCAGTGCCCAGTCTAAATCTCATCAAGACATGACTTGAAGGCACAACATCCTAACCAAGAAACACTGAGAGAGGCAGAACATAAGGCAGGAGGTACTGCACATAAAAATCCTAGCAAGTAGAGTCTATTTTTTTTTTTTCATTCAGGGGCCATTTCTGTACTCATCTGGACCCAAAAAATAGACCAAGGAACAGGAAGAAGCAAAGAGGGGATGTAAGCAGGGGTGAGAACATGAGTGTCTGCTATCATCTGGTGTCAGTGTCTTTGACAAAGGTTTGCAGAGGGTTTTAGTTGGAGAAAATGCTGCCCCAGTGAATCACAACAGTGGGAAAATTAATTAGCTCCTGTTAAGTTGGCTGTAAGCATGCACAGCTCCGTGAACACCCAACCTTTTATCATTATCACTGAATCACAGCAGAATCTGCCACCAGAGTCTTCCCAGAGCCAGGCCAGGACTGAAACAGCAGGGCCCCTGGCTGTGGGCACTGCTGCCACTGTGAGTGTGCAGGGGAGGCTGCAGCAGCAATCCCCAGAGCTGCTCACAGGGATTGCTGCTCCAGAGGAGCTCCTGGCCGCAGCAGGTGCAGTGCAGGACTGAGAGGAGTCCAGGCTGGAAGAGGAAGAAGGAGATTAGCTCAGGGCTGGGCAGACTGTGTTTTCAGGAGAACCAAAGAAGCCAGGAGTGCTGCTGTACCTGCAGGTCAAACCCAGGGAGCAGTAACAGAGCTGCAGGCTGGCTTTGACTTGCAGGTGCCCCAGCTTGGAGCTGATGCAAATTTGCAGATTTGATCAGGAGATCAAAGAGAACTTGGCTCAAGCTCTTTCCAGCTAAGGGAAGAGACATCTCTCTTGCCTGTGACAGTGCACTACAGGCTACAGATTCGAGCCTGACTACAAACTGCCTCCTCTTCAGAAGAGACAGACAGACTGTCCTGATTTGGACTGCTCTGGGTGAGGGGCAGCTGGCTGTGCCCAGCCCTGCACAGTGCCAGGACGTGTGTCCAGTCTCTGCTGGGCAGCACATGGATGTGGCTCTACATGGAATCATTAAGGATGAAAAAGACCTCCAAGTTCATTGAGTCCAACCTTTGACCAAACCCTACTGTGCTGCTAAACCACAGCACTCAGTGCCACGTCCAGTCATTTCTGGAACACTTCCAGGGATGGTGACTCCAGCACCTCCCTGGACAGCCCATTCCAATGCTCAACCACCCTTTCAGTGGTGAAATTCTTCCTGATGTTCAACCTGAACCTCCCCTGGCACAGCTTGACATGCATCAGAAGTAGACACAGGATGTTATTACTGGGTCTGGAGCAGGGTCCCCAGACTTCCAACTTTTTATTGTCGTGCTCCTGAGGGCAGCTAGTTGAAAGGATTTTTTAACCCTTGCTTGGCAGTCAAAGCTGGGCTTCAGTTGCCTGTTTAGCTCAGCCTGCCCTGCCCCTCTCCTCCCTTGCTGCCTGACTCTGGGGCCTACAGCAGCATGCAAAGGTGCTGACATGCAAAGAGCACGTTTGCCCACTGGCAGGAATCCTGCTGGGCCATGAAAGAATCTCCCAGCAGGAGGACCAGGACCTGCCAATTACCTTGGCACACACCACGGGATCAGGAGCACAGAGCAGGTACAGCACAGCTGAGCTCCCCTGCCAGCCCCTGCTCTCCCCACAGCCTGCCTGGTAATGAAGTCATTTTGGCCAGCAGGACACGCAGCAGATGGGCTGTCACTCAGGGGCTGTCACTCAGGGTCCCCAGCAGCTCCTCGGGGTGAGAGCTTATTAAGGTCGGTGTTTTACAAACGCAACAAAGGAAGAGAGCTTCAGTGGTGTTGTGACAGCAGTAAAAGTGTGTCCTGCTTCGTCAGCACTTTGGAAAAATTAGTTTAAACGTCCTCAGTGGCAAACAGCATTTAGTGCTGCTCAGCACGGGAGAGGGAGGCAGGGAAAAGAGGCTGCACAGGCTTTTTAAAAATAAAACTCAAAGCGGGTTTGGCACAACGAGTAAATCACAAGCAACCATCTCCCTACAGCGCCCCGCTGCATGAAGCTCCTTCCTGAGATAAATCAGTGCCACATCCAGCCAAACACAAAAGCAGTGCCAGCTCCTGCTGCAGAGTGCACCTTCCTCCAAGATATTAGAATTTGCACCTCCACCTCTTCAGAGGATTGCAGTATCTCACCTTACACTGCACCACCAGGTTCTACAGTGCCTGATCCCACTCTCTCATCATGCCTATTGTGCATCTTTTTTCCTTGCTCTCAAGTCTACACTGCAGTGCAAACTCCATGGTGAACCTTAAAAATCAATTCCAATTATAGAACTTGATTTTCCCTCTGTCCAAAATGTGTTTTTTTTCTAGATAGGCCCTCAAATTCTGATCCAAAGTGTGTTTTCTCTTCCTTTCCTCTTTCAAAAAAAATCTGGATCAGGTGATTTACAAATTTGTGTAAGGGGCTAGGGAAACAGAAGACAGGAACGATATATATCCTCACCACTTTTCTTAAAAATAACCACACAGACAAAAAAACCCAATAAACGAAATAGCATCACTCAGAAAGAAAAATGCCTCAAGGCTTGAAACTAAGCAGTGTGGCCCCAAAATACCAGTTTGATTTAGCTGGGAAAAAAAGAGCAGCTGAAACAAAACGCAAACAATTCTGCATCAGCTCTCCAGAGCATCCTTCCACAGCCACTGATGCAGCTCCCTTTCTGCAGGGAGGAGAAATCACACTCCCATATTGACCTCCCTGTACACTCTCCCTGCCAGCCCTTATGAGTTCATGGTCTGCTGTCCCTGGGCTGCTGCTGGGCCAATTTGCATGAGGGAAACTGTAAATGTCACACCAAAACACTCACAGTGGTATTCTCCCAAAGCAAATAAAGCTCAGGAGCAGCAAGCAGAGAAAATTGTGCCCACAAAGCAGCCACAAGCCAGCTACATTGCAGACACTTTGCAAGTTTTGTTGTCTCACAAGTATCTGGCAGATTCAAAGGTTTTTCTTCAGGCAAAATGCGGTGTTTTCTTATTTCTCCACTGTGAAGTTAAAAACCTTATGGTGCAAAGGGTGCTGACACCCTGATGGCACAGGGCAAGGGACACCTCCCTCTTGAGGTGGGAAATATTAGGCTCCCCTTCCCACTCATGGCAGTAAAAGGCTGGAAACTCCACAAAGAATTATAGATTCATTCAGAAACACAGAATCATTTGGGCTGGAAAAAACCTTGAAGTTCATTGGGTCCAACCATTGACCCAGCGCTGCTGAGCCCACCACTAAACCATGTTTCCAAGGGTCACATACACACCTTTTACATCTGAGGCCCCAGCCCTGTGCAGGTGCAGGTGCCTGTCGTGCTCTCCAGACTGAGCTGGGAGGTTGTCTGGAGGGTAACATAGATGCTTTGGAATCAAAATTTGGTGGGCTGAACTTGGGGTGGGAGATATCAGCTTTGGATGAGTGGGGAACCCCTCCTGTCCCTGGGGAACAGCACCTAGTGCACCCCACAACTAAACAGAATCATATTTTTAATGGGAATTAACCAAAAACTTGTGCACATGCAGCTCCATTGCAGGTGAGGGACCAGAGCAGATTCTCCACATCAGACTGAGAAATAAATAATTCCCACTAAAATTGTCAGGAACCACTTGGCTCCCACTACAGCAGCAGAGAACACCATCTTTCTATTTATTTCCTTTCCTCTCAGCTTAACCCAACACATTTTCAAAGACTGAAACACTCTCACTGTGGCTCAGATAATGGAGAACAAGGTGGGAAAAACGTATATCAACATGCCCAGTCTCTCCAGCCAGCCAGAAAGAAAGAAGGTGTTTAATACGACCCTGGCAAGGGTCAAAACTACCTCTGATAAATCATTCATTCTCCTGGTTCCTGAGAGCTGTTCTTCCAGATCAGTGATGTTCTGGGTGAGGTTTACAGTGGATATTTTTCCCCTCTCAGAGCAAGATCACCCAGCTCTGGCAGACACAGCTGTGATGGCTCCAGCAGCAGACACAAGGCTGAAGAGGTGGCTGCACTGCCAGCCTCAGCCTGGTGGACTCAGGGACAGGCAGGGACAGTGCAGGGACAGTGCAGGGACAAGCTGGAGTGGGGCAGGATGGCTCCACCCCATCCCTTCCCAGGGAAGACTGATTTCCCTCTGTGTATCTGAGCAAGGCCAGAAAGTTAAACAACCTCTCTTCCTCCCATTTCTTCATCGCTCTTTTTGCTCAAAAAACCCAATTCTCTCCCCTATCAGCCTTCCTTACACTGTTGTCCCAAGGCTGTGTGTGTACCTCAGCTAAAAGCTCCTGGGAGCACGTGGAGGCACAGGATTAGATTTCAGCAAGCCATGAACTGAGATTGTGATCAGGATGCTCCACTTTGTGCAAAACACAGTGCTGGAAAAGTGATTTACACAAAACCAGTCCCAAACTACAGCACATATCACAACTGTGCCATTTAGGTAATGCCATGCTCTGCTTTTATGGCCCTTCTCTCCACAGTGTTCTGGTGCCCAAGCTAAAGAAACAACTCAGATCATAGGAAAGTGAATTTCAGGGTAACTAGATAGGAAAAGAAATAGAGGGAAATACATATATGTGGCATGGAAGCTGCTCACTAAACCTCCAGCCTTTTTTCCAGTGTGCCTGAGGGTCCCAAACGTTTGTTTTGGGAGGAGAAAAAGAAAACCACAATAAGCAACAACAACAAAAAAACAAACAACAAAAAAACCCCACAACAACAACAAACAAAAAAAAAAAAGACAACCAAACCAGGCAAAGCCAGAGAGCAATGAATCTATTCAATTTTGCCCAAAACTTCCCACCATATAATCCTGGCACAAACTCCCTTCATGGAGCTCCTGTACTGCCTTCAGCAACCTCCTCACAGCTCTGGAGACACTCAGCTCCACCAGGGCTCTTCCAGCACAAGAGCCTCAGCCAAGGAAAACCAATTTCCTCGTCCCTCTCGGTCACATTCCAAGCAAGCCAGAGCTTGGCCCAGGAGATGCTGCTGTGAGGAAGGAGCTCAGGCAACACCAGACTGATTCAGCAGCTTGGCAACTCAGACACAAGCACTGGGCAAACATGACCTACATTCATTGGGAGACAGGAGACCCAGAGGTGACCAAGGGAAAACATGACTCTAAAGAGAATTCATGAGATGCTGTGAAACTGTTTAGGGCTGTGTCAAACGTGGGAAGCAGGTGGCATAAAGCAGAAAGCTCGGGAAAGGTCAAGCCTTGGAGCAATTGAGCGAGGATCCCTTCGTGCAGGGAAGAACTGACATGAAACACTCTTGCCAGAGGCAGCAGGGAAGAAAAACCAAGTGAACAGTTTTGAAGGAATTGGAGAATGGAATTCATCTCGTTTAAGCATCTAGAAATGAAGTGTGTAACCTGGGCCTGTCACCCAGGCTCCCTCAACAGCAGAGAGAAAGAAACACATTTTAGAGGGTAAGTAATCCTGGCTACCTGTGAAAATGCCTGCTAGCATGGATCCAGGAACTGGCTCAGAGATGAGGTGAGGAAAATCCAACTTTGATCACTGCAGAGCTCCTGAGAAGGTGACAAACATTTGCCAACATGAATTTAATGAGGTATCTCCTTGGAGTGGTACCCCACCAAGTTTTAACAGAGACTACATGGATGTGAGCCTGGCCATGTGCCAGCTTCAGCTAACCAGCAAAACTCAGCAAAAACAAAACAAAATGGTCTTTACTCGCCTTTAAATACCTGGGGGATTTATTTAAAAAAAAAAAAAGAAAAGAAAAAAAAAAGATGGAAAAATACAAGGAAATATGATAAATGCTAATGCAGTAAATGAAGAAAATATATTATCTTCAATTCCTTTTTGCCTGAATCTATAGTTATTTTAGAAGGAGATTGGGTTATGAGATAAATTTCATTTATTCCTAATAAAAGAAGAATGCTACATTTTTTTTGACAAGTGTTCTTCAATATGCCACCTGGATAGTTCTAGTAACATGTAATAAAAATGAAATATGATAGGATTTCTAAGAAGATCTCAGCAGTTAACAAGGGAAACGATTTCATAGCTCTTCCTTAGGAGGCACCCAGATTTCCCAGGGATAACAAGAAAGCTTTAATCAGTCCCTTTGCAAGGTGTGTAGGGGAGGTTTTCAGGCTCTATACCTGTCCTAGTTGTAGCTGTTGCTTAAGAAGCAGCACAGCAAAATCAGAGCACTTGGCTCTGACCAGCTGAGCAGCAGTGGGGCGTGCTGGGGATCACAGGAGGAAAGACAGGGTGAGTTTTATTAGGCAGCTGCAGTTGTCCTGGGTCTAATTCTTATTTTACCTATATAGACAAACACGGTTTCAGCTTTTCTTCACCCGAGGACTGAGCCTGGTTGCAGAGCCACACTGCTCCAAAGGCAGCCTGGCCTTGCACAGCCCTAATTCCCAGTTTGTTCTCCACAGATTTGCATTTGTACAGTGCCTCTACTGGATGCCATGGAAGCTGGCTGTGAAGAAGGAACATACTTGAGATGCTTAAACAAATCCCCCTCCTATGTTTTGACTCTACATTAAGGTACCAAGTGAATAAAATGCAGCAAATCTGCTGTTTCTGCTCCTGGGCCAGCTCCTGTCAGCCTTTGGATTTGGTGTGAGTTTCTCCTTGCTTTTCAAACACATTTCCCCATCAACAGAGCTGCCCCACCACTAAAGCCCCAGCACAGTGAGACTGCAAAGGAGCCAGGGGGAGCCTCTCTCTGCTGTTGTCTGCAGCCACCAGAACAGGAATGCTGTGGAAAGTGGCAGTGACTGCAATGCATAAATCATAGGGACAATATTGTTTCTCTTCCCTTTGCACAGATCCCATATATCACCATGACTCAGTGCAAGTCTCCCAGTGGGGACTAATTCCAACTTCTAATGCACTTTCCATCTGATTCCTCCGTGACAACAGATGGGTCTCTATCCTGAGATATTGCATTTTGCAAACAATATATTAAGCACCTCTGTGCTTCAGTACAATTTGGTTTGGGGACCCACTACTAATCCCATTTCAGTGGTTTGAATTGTGCATTTTACCACTGACAAGAAAAAACCCCTCCAGTCCAATGGCCATCATCTCTTCCCCTGTCCTCCACTTTTTCTGGTTGCTTCACCATTCTTCCTGGATGTGATAAATCATGTAAATTTAATTTAGAGATTATACCCCTGGCTTTAGAGGCAGACAAGGTTAGCTCTCTAACAGCTTGCAGCCTGTAGCCCACTAATCTTATAAAATTCCTCCATTCCCACTTGGCTGGAACTGCTGTTGGGGAGTGGAGGGAAGGCAATATCTATTCTATAAAGTGTTTCGGATTTTTGTTGGACACTTGCAGATGGCATCCTGGCCACTGTCCAAACTCCTACTGCTGCATAAGGATAAATCCTGGAGGTTTTCACAAGCCCACTGTATTACAAGCTTTATCTCAGCAATATGAAGTTGATGCTACCATTTCTGAACTCTTCCCAGTCTCTCCAATCAGTTATAAATTTCTTTCAGCTACATTTTTCCAAAGACTGAGCAGCTCCTAAGTCCATAGCACTTCCTCCCGTGCATGTTTGCTGCCTCCTTTCTGTATGGCTGGAGGCCAGCACTCCTTCCCCAAAGAACTATCAACTCTGCAGAGAGCGTGCAAGAAATAGGGGAATTCCTACTATCTACACAAAAAGCATCATTCTTTGCCTTTCAGGATTTTTTGGCCCCAGGCTGAGGGTTACAAGCACTGACCAAGCACATTATCCATGCAATCTTTCCTTCCTCTATAAATTCCCTTTCTAAGGAAACATGTAGCAGCAGCAGGGGATTAAAATCAGTTGTTTCATGGGCATCCCAGGTGGTTGTCTTTCATCCCCTTTCCTAATATTTCTGTTAGGCTTGGATAGTTTTTATTGGCTTTTTTTCTCCTTGCTCTTTCTCACGCCTGAGCAGCTCTTGGCTTTGGCAGGCACAGAAACAGCAGTTTCATGACATGCATTTTTTAATGTATCAAAACACGTTCTTTTGATCCATTTTTTAAAAAGCAAACTCTGCTCAGCAAAGGTTAATAAGTTTGCCACATCTTACATTCTGGATGTAAGAAAGGTCCAGATGTTGCTGAGGATCAAAACTCTCATTTTCAGAAGTCAGCAGGGCAAAACCAGAACCTTCTCCAGTACTGCCTGAGCCACAAGAAATTGTTGGGCTCTCTAAGAGCTGGCCCAGAGTGTTCTTTAGTGCTGACAGTTTGGCACATCTGAGAGAAGTTTATATGAAGTTGTGACAGTTATATGAGCTCCACAGCAGCTGCCCAGACAATTCACATTGGCAGGTTTCTATAGCTTTGAGTATCACACACACAGGGAACGTGCTGGAAGCAAACACCTCAGACAAGCAGCACATCACACCCTCCTGATGTAGCAACTCACTATTTGCACGTCCAACACTGAAAAGAAATTATCTCCAGCCCAAAGCCTGTGTTCTCTTTGCTGGGTGACCCTTATGAAGAACAAAAGGTAGGGAAGGAAGCAGTGCTTCAGCCAGCACTGACCCCCAGGATCCTCCAGGTGCTGTGGCAGGGCAGTGCCCACTGCAGCTTGGCCAGGACAGCTCAGGGGATTTGCAAGCACGTGGCGAGTTCTCTTTGCCCTTTCACACAAACCAAGTCATGTCACTATTGATTTTTATCAAATTCTTTAGAGCTTTAGTCCACACTGAAGTTAGGCATCTCAGCTTGTTCCAAGCTTTCCAGACAAGAAGCCAAAAATCCTCTTATTTTACTACTTTCCCTTCAATTCAGTGAAGAAAATGCTGAATGCACAAAATACATTTTGTTTTACTATTCCCAAAGTGGATTTCCCTGGGATCCACCTGTCTACATGCATAGGTATTACGATTTTTTAAAGAACTGTTTGAATGTGAAAGGCAGGAGCCTTACCAGACAGAACTGGAGGGAGCATCCCACGGGTGGGAGAAGGCTGGGGCTGGAGGCAGTAGATAATTTTGCAAATTTGGCACCTTGGTAGATCATAGAGGAGCACCCAAGGAGTTCAGGTCAAGAGCATCAGTAAGAGAAGAAGGACAGAGGGCCTGGAAAGCAAGAGGAGTACATTTTCATTTAAATAACCACACAGCAGATAGGAACTGGACACATATATTAACCTTAGTCAGGATTTTAAACCAAGCCCAGAACACCAGTTTAGAATGGTAGAATTATCCAGGTTGGAAAAGATCTTAAATATCCTCAAGTCCAACTGTTAACACAGTACTGCCAAGCCAGCCACTAAAACCTCTCCTTAAGCATCACATCTCTGTGTCTTTCAAACACCTCCAAGGATGGTGACTCCACCACTGCTCCCTTGAGCAGCCAGTGCATGACAGAGACAGCTCCTGGCACCTTCTCAGTGCACAGGGCACAGCACCACTGATCCAGATGCTCCCTGAACTAGGCTAATCCCAGATTTGTTTCAGAAAAGTTTTATGGATGTTACAGTTCATTTATTAACATGAGAAGGATGATGCAAAAATCCCAGAGCCAACAGAGACTGGACAGACAACGGTGCATGACTAGCCAAGCTTGCCCAGAAATCAACACCACAATTTTTATCACAGCACATCACAATTTTTCATGGTAGTGATCAGAAGTAAGTCAGTTTTACAGCAGAACTGTTCTCAGCTTCTACTCTTTCAGAGCAGCTGATGTCTCACAGGATCCTTTGGAAAACCACTCAGCCTTGCAGCTATCACTGCTTCTTCTGCCCCCCACACTCCTCCCTTTCTCCAGGAAGGAAAGTCCCAGAGCCCAGTTGAGTTCCTTTCCCTTGGCTTCACACTCAGCTCCCCAGCAGCTGCAGAGGTGCCACCACGAGGGAAGCTGGGCTACACCTGGAAGGTGGCAGCAAACTGGAAGGACAGGGCTGGGAAAGCCCTGGGCTCAAGGAGGGCTCAGAGGGTTCACCAGAATTCCCTCATGATGCCACTGCTGTTGTACAAGGAAAATAATATCTCTTTTCCTGACACTGAGTCTTTTCATTGACTTCAGTGTCAATAAAAGCAGAGAAATGTTTAGAACCATACCAAAGCAGCCTTGCTGCAAAACCCTATGTTTTCTAACCCAGAGGACAAATCAAAGGAAAGGTCTCTACAAAGAAAATAACAGAAAACTGTGAAAGCATCCTTTACAAAAATATTGAAAAGAAGAAAATTAATCACATTAAACATCAAAAATTACTTTTAGATTCCTCACAAAGAGGCTACCATGACATCAGCTCTGAAGATATCCACAAAGCAAAGTTAATGTTGTCCTGCCACATTGGATTCCAAGGAATACTTGCACAGAATGGTATAGAAGGAGGGGGAATAACATAAGCAAAAAAGAAATTCCTTGCATAAAAGCCACTTCATATAAAAATATAATCTTAAAACTAACCTATATTAAATTTTAAAGTGGAATTTTAAATAGAATACTTTAAATCTGGCAAAAGTTTTCCTCCTTCCAGGTCAGCATTTAGAGACTTGCACCTATGGAAAAGGTTCTATTTTGAGGAGCAGCCCTGACAGCAACGAAGCTGAATAAGGATAAATTTAAATTAGTCAGAAAAGCATCATGCTTAGATGAGAGCAAGGTCCTCCCAGGAGGAGGTGGTTAACAGCCTCTGTGATTGCTGCAGGAAGGACACTGTTCTGCATTGCTCTCCATGGGAAAGTCAATAGCCTGGAGAAAGACAGATTATTGTTCGTTACATCTAGAGGAGCTTTTATTAAAAAAAAGAAAAGTATCATATTCACAGGGCATTTGAGGGTAAGCTGATGGTTTTAATTTCCCCTCTAGCTCATTTCCAATTTTTGGGAAAGCTGGTTAGAGAACAGAGCTGTCCGTGTAGATGCATGAAAGTCACAGAGCAAAGGAAAGGGAGTGGCAGCTCCCCCACACCATGTCTTGAAACCACTCAGCATTCCCAAAAGCAGCCTGAGCCAGAGCCCTGCACGCAGCCATGGCTTCTCCACTGATGAGAACAGAGCCTGTTTTAGGGCAAAACCCTCACAAGTCAAGCTCACTTTATAATTGAGTGTCCAATGACTCACAGAAAGCAGCAGGTGAAGGTGCCAATCCTTCAGGCTGTTCATCCCTTCCCAAGAGCTCCCTGAGACCTTTAATTCCCCTCCAGAGAGGCACCAGAGGGTTTGTTCTGGCAGCCCTCTCCCAGCACAGCAGTTTCTCCTGAGCCTGAAGCTCTCCTGGGAACCAAGAGCGATGCTCAGGACCAGGGGCAGGAGAGCACAAAGAGCCAGGCAGGGGCTCAGTGCCACAGCAATGAGCAGGTGTGGGGCAAGGAAAGGCAGGAAAGCTACATAAATAAGAAATCACCTTCATTTTGATTATATTTTTCACCCAAACTTGCTGAGTTTAATTATTTGTCCCATTACAGGGCACACTGTCCAGGTACAAGCTTCCTGGAGAAGAACTTGTACTGTTAAGATGCTCAACTCTATATAAGGTTATTTAGAAGGCAGTAAAAATTGTCACCCTAATCTGTTTTGTATCCTAAACAAATACACTGGTATAAGAAAAGAGTGCTTAATGTGCCTGTAAATGTTTTATTCACAGGAAAAACAAATTGCTGTAGGAAATGAGGGACAAACGTGGATGTGTAGCAAAACCCAGCTCAGAACTGAGATAATTCTGAAAGCTACTAATTAACTGAACAGTCAAAAAAATCAAATTCTGCAGCAGCTTCTGCCCCTATGAACAGTCACAAGTTGAACCTCAAAGTTTAGTGGAGGAGAAAATGTTACCCATTTTTATTGCTAGGGATGCTGAGGCACAGAGCAGTGAAATGCTCACCATCTTATCTTGGTGCTCCCTCCCTTCCTTCCCCTCCAGACAACACGGTGAGGAGACAGGAAAACCCTTCCCAGGGAGGCTGTGCCTCTGGAGCAGGGCAGAGTCAGGGAGGCAGAGATGGGATGATGCACAACCAGGAGTCCCACAGGGAGCACTGAAAGGGAGACAGATGCCAGCAGCTGTCAGGGACAAAGCTCTACATATGGGAACACACAAAAATTCTGCACAGGGCAATAAATACGAGGCATTCTCTACCCTGGAGCCTCAGTGTCTCAGGAGGAACGTGTCCTGTTTCTACTTTGCATGTTGGATAACTGGGGAGCAGTTCTGAGAACAGGATTACCTGGATCCTGACTTCTCTGTGTGAGGCTCCATGAGGGACATTTGCCTCCCAGGCAGGGCACTGCTTTGGAGTTCTTCTCCTTAAGCAGAGTAAGGAGTAAATATTTTCATTTAAATTACTGTATATTCTCCTCTCTCTGTCTGTGAGTCCTCACCTCCAGGTTCCCTGACAGCCTCCCAAAAGGAATGCTGCACCTGTGGCAGCAGAACCACATCTCTGTGCAGGTAAGAACCAATTACTACAGAGCTAACTCCTGAGACAAAATAATCCTCACAAACTCCATTTTCCTCCACTCCAGGAGGAAATTCATTTGGCTGGCATTTTCCTAGCAAATATTTAGCATCCCGTGTGCACATATTTAGAAAGAATTCCTCCCAAATCACTCGACTGAAAGTGATTTCCCCCGAGGAGGGATGAGAGAACAAACACGTGCCAGCTCCTGGAAGACACTCGGCTCCACAGAGCTGCAGAGGAGCCGAGCTGGGACACAATTACCCACCCACATTACATTAATTTTCACTCTGCTTTCCTATCAGGCTCACTGCTGCAAAAACAGAAGGGATGAGGTTCCATGGAGGTGGTTTGCAAGGTGAGACAGGACGGCAGAACAAGGTAGAGAAGTGCTAAATATCGATTTTGTTGTTTAATGTTTGTCTTTGCTCTGTTTCAAAACTTTTGTATAGCAGTGGCTTTGTAGGAGGATTTCTGGTCATGGCTGTGAAAATATTCCTGCTGCTTTTTTGTATCTACTTTGTGAGAGTTTAGCTAGTCTCAGACAACATTGGCTGAACTCTTTTCATCTCAACAGATTCTGTGGGAAAACTATGGGCACAAAACTGATTTCTATGTTTCAGTAATATTATACCAATTTAAATTAAAAAAACACTGGATATTTTGGGAACTTGTACTTCTGGATTTTTTTCTTTTTATTTTATCTTGGAATGCTGACAGTTCACTGACATTACTTCCACTTTTCTATTTTCACATGGACATATTGTGAAATCAATCACAAATAAAATGTTTGTTGAAGATGATGATTTGGGACAAATCATGAAATTGCATTAAAATATTGGTTTATTGTAAATCAAAATTACAATGAAACCCATTCAGAATCCGAAATAACAAGGATTAATATAGAAACAGTAAGAAAACCTTGTTTAAAAAAATTGAAACTCCAAATTTACTACAAGAAAGTTTCAGAAATTATTTGATAGGAATACAGGAGAAAATAATGAAATGTCAACACTCTCTATGAAAATGACATACTGAAATCATCCATCTCTCCCTTAATGCATGATAACAAGGGAGGAAAAGATGCATGTTAGGGCACTGGCCTGGAATATAGAATTTGAATTTCTATTCAAGTTCCCAAATGGACAGAGATTTCTGGTCAGACTGTGGGCTGTTCTGTGTCTCAGTCACCAACGTGGTGAAATGCAGTAAGAAAACACCCTGTCTATCCCCAACACAGTCACTATGATAATAAGGTGGCATATAAATTCCTTGGATTTAAGCCAGTTCCTTCCAGCCACTCTCACCTGCTCCCAACAGCAAAATGTTTACTGATAATAATTACAAGCTGAGATTACCAAAGCTGCCTGGGGGTTTGGGTGCCCAGGGGAGCTGGCAGCTCTGAAGATCTCTGCCCTTGGGTTTTACTGATGCTCTGATTGATTTCTGCCACCACCCCAACAGTACTGCAAGTGCAGGCATGCAGAACAGCAGGAATATTTACAGGGATAACATCTTCATGGCAGCAAGGCAGGGAATCCCATCGGGCCAGAGGCTTTACAAGCAGCAGTAAATAAAAGCATCCTGTCCAAAACAAGCACTCTGCAGTTCTGGTACACACCTTTGAACAGGGACAATCCCCCAGCAGCACTGTGCAGAAAATCTGACATTTGAAAGCACTTCAGGAGCCACACAAATCCAAGAGCCTGCTCACAGGACCTTCCTCTGCACCTATGAAAGTAACTTCTTCCTGCTCCTTTCCAAAACTCAAATCTTGATCAAAATTCTCTATGCAGAAATATCCCTTTCTAGATTATCACCTTCCTAGAGCAGCATCTTCTCCTCAACAACAGAATTGTTGATGTTGCTTTTGTAGCTGGTAAATAAATCAGCTGCTGTCAGGTCAGATAAGATTTTCTATCAGGTGGAGGTACAGAGTTTTCTAGTGAAGAGCAGCAGTGTGGGAGAGGAAAGGACTCACAGCACTCTTACTTGTTGTGTTTCTCTTGTATTTGCTATATTTCCATTGAATTTCCTGGAATAAAGGTTTCCCTTAGGAATGAGGGAAAGACACCCAGAGGTCAGGTGGAGAAAGTATTGCTGTGCCTTGGGTTTTACTCTGACCCTTTAATCCTCCTTCCCTAAACTCAGAGGCTACAGGCAGAGCAGGATTCCTGCCAGCAGCACAGAAGGGAGGTGCTGGGGGGACCAGCAGCACATTCCCACCTGAGACAGAATCTTTCACTTTTCAGGTGCCTGGAGCCTGGCTCCAATTTTCAGCAGGCTTCAGCTACCTCAGGGACTGATTTCCTACCAATCCTAAAAGAAAGAAGGAAACCAGTGCCTCTCAGAGAATGAGAGGGCTCCAGGTTTACAAACCAATTTGTCTGCAGGCAGCTTTCATTGCTGATCCAACACAGGCCCTCCCACTCACCATGACCTGGATGCTCCCCTAGGTGTAACTAACCCTGTGCCCCGAGCATGGGCAGCACCAGCCTCACTGCTCACAAAATCCTGTCAGACACGGGGCTGGTGGAGTTTTGAGCTGCTCTGACTGTCACATACTCACCCTCCCTTTGTACTGTGGCTGTCTCCATTCAATGGAGAAGGAAAGGGCTCTCCCACAGTGAAAGATGTCTATTGATCCAATTTCTCTTCTTCCTATTCTTTTGTTTTGAAAGTTTCTTGTTAAAGTTACAGTCCTCTGGTTCTCAAGGCAAGCAAACCTCCTCCAGGACAGCAATCAAACAAGTAAATCAAGTGCTTTTTCAGCCCAAGAGGGAGGGAGAAGGAGGAGATTGGAAGGAGTTAGATTGCCCACTCTAGCCTTGTCTCCTTTGCTTCTCCTTCCTCCAAGCCAGATGCCAGGGAAGGCCGGTGTTCACCATCTCTGCCTTTCTTACAGAACACACAATGGCTACAGAAACGGGAACAAAATCCTCTCCTTCCATGTAGGAGCAATTTGCTTACACTTCCCAGCTTCTCAGAGGGTAGGAGTGGGATGAGATCCTCTCTTTGTTCTTGGGACCTTTCCATATAAAGACTTTGTTATTTAAATGCTCGTTTTGACACTCAGTCTCATTTTGAAGTTATCATTCCCTATGAGCTCCGTGTCAGTCACTGCTGGAGTTGGATTCTGCAGGGCAAGAGCCCAGCTTTGAGCCTCCACCTGCAACCCTGGAATTCCTCCCTTTTCCTTGGGGGGTTTGCATCCTGGGACCAACACCGGTACCATGCCCGTTGTTCCAGAGCTGAGGAGCCGCTGTGGAGGGCAGCAAACCTCCCTCCCCCTGGCTGGCAGGCACTGGGAGCTCCAGCCCCGAGCTGAAAACCCCACAGGATCACAGAGCAGGCTGAGGGGGAAGAAACCCAGGAGGATCCTCGAGCCCAGCTCCTGGCCCTGCACAGTGACACCGTGTGCCTGAGATTGTTGTCCGGACACTCCTGGAGCTCCGGCAGCTTTGGGGCTGTGCCCATTCCCTGGGGACACATCCAGTGCCCCAACACTCTCTGCACGAGGAGCTTTTCTCTGATCTCCACCCAACCCTCCCCTGTCACAGCTCCAGCTGTCCCCTCATGTCCTGTCACTGTCACCACAGATCAGAGGTCAGTGTCTGCCCCTTCTCTTCCCTCACTGTGGAGTGTCCCCTCAGCCTCCTCCTGTCCAGCTGAACAGACCAAGTGCCCTCAGGTGCCCCTCACACCCTTCAGCATCCAAATGTCCCCAAGGCACGTCAGGCACACCACAGGGCACAGGCACAGAGAGCTCTGAAATCAACCATGAACTCATGAGAAACACAAACCAGACCCCCTGAGTGCTGATGGAAGCAGCAGAAGTTTCCAAAAATCTTTTTTTAACCCAGCAAACATTTATTCTGTATTTCCTTTCACACAGGAGCACTGAATAAACCTGATTTCCAATATATAGCAGAAACAGCCGAGTCCTGCTGCAAGGAGATGAAATGGCTTTGTTGTTGTGTCCAGGATTCCTCTGTTCCAGTAAGGAGGGAACAGCAAGCGTGATTAAATGCATTAATAATCACAAGGTAGCTAAATACCAATTGGTCATTAAAATACAGAATGCAACAGAAGCCCAAATAATTGCTGAATTATAAACATAAATTTATGCATCAGAATAGGTAAAGTATTTACTGCTAAGAGGTGGCAATTTTCTTCTGGGAAATTGTCCCTGCTTCATACTTTTCTGGGTTTTTTCTTTTCATTAGGGTTTCTATAGACTTTGGCCAAAACAATTTTCAAAGTTCTGGTTTTGAATTATTATTGCTATTATGCTGTGTTTCATACATCTTATTTCTGAAAACAATCCCTGTTAAAATAGCATCTGCTTTGCTCAAAATTTTGCAGAATATTTCACCAGAATCTAATTCTGACAATTCATATAATTTTTAAATCAAACAAACAAACAAACAAACAACCAGGACAAATATTTTGGCATTTTAGGTGATTTTTAGAACAGAGAAAAAAAATTACTGGCCTGGTACTGACCTCTCCTAGCTATCTGCAAGCAAGCACACTGTGGAAAATGGACACACATTGTCCCAAAATGCCCCTTTATCCAGGTGTCCAGCTTGGTGGAGGACACCTTTCCTTACACGAAGAGGTTTTTGTGTGGTCTGGGTGTCCCCAGGTAACCCCAGAGAGAGCTCTCCACCAGCCTTGGGTGGAGCTAGAGCAGTGCTTTAACAGCACCAGTCCATGCAGAAATCCCATTCATCCCCTTTCACTTTTGTGCTTTAAATCACTTGTTATCTTTTACTGCTGTTTGGTGAATTCCTCATTTGTGAGGATTTGTTCCCATTTTAAAGGAGAGTATAAATAGCACCCTATCAGAAGGGGTTAATAAGGGAAAAGAATACTTAAAAGACTTGATGAAAGCTACACAACATGTCGTGATTTCTGATCCACTATCAGCTGATCTAACCACTCATGTTCACTGCCTCTGAAATACCAAACAAACCATGAAATTAAAAATCCCCTGTGCCCTACCTTTTGTACACTGAAGAAATCAAAGGATCCCAACAGGGGCTTAATGCCTTACTGATAAAGGAAAATTGCTTTTATTCAAAAATTCTTTTTGAAGGAAAAAAATCCTGTATTTGGTATGAGAAATTAAAATTAAAAAGGCTAGCATAGATGTTGTGATTTAGCTAAAAATATACTGGCTCATAAAAGGTACAAGCTTGGCATTGCTCCTTCAAAAGTTAAATATTTTTGTCCCAGGGAGGAAAAAAAAATTAAAACCTAAGAACATTTTGATCCCAAGATTAGTTCTAAAGTAGTTTGAAATTTAAGCCATACAATGGCAATAAATTTCCAAGGCTGTAAAGCATCTAAAATGGAAACTTGAAATATGACTACATTTCCCATCTCCTGGGTAGTCCAGCCTCTTTTTGACATTGTGGCTTCTCCACTTCCATCAGACTGCCCAGTTCTGTGCCCAGCTTGGTCCAGGCAAGAAGAGCACACCTCCAGCCTCACACAGTGATGCTGTTCCCCTGCACCTCTCTTCCTGCAGGAGACCCCTGTGGTGATTGATTGTTGCAGCCAAACCTGGCTGAATGTAGGGCTGACCTTTACTGAGGTGCACTGAGCTCAGGCAGGATGCTCAGGTAAACAAAACCAGCCTTTTTCACACAGAAATCTCCTCACTGGTATCCCCCCAAATCAAAGGAAGTTGGAAATTTTATTTTTAAAAAATTTAACAAGGTAAATAATCTGAATCCTTTGTGTAAGGTGGAAACAAATGCAGATCAAATGCAGGGGCTGGGCTTGATGCACCTGAGTGCCAGAGACCTGGCAAGGACAAGGCTTCAGAAACATCAGATCAGGCTGATCTGATTGGGAGGGAAAGGGAACACCACTAAGCTGAGAAGATTCAGGCAAGGAGCTCAGAGGTTGGCAGCACAATAAGGATAAAGCCAGCAGAATGGTGAAAATGAGGTTTCACAGGTGCCAGGAAAAGGGAATGATCCTGCCCTTCCATAGCCCTGCTTTGTGTGTGCCTCTGGGGTTTAGCATGAACATTGAGCTGTTCTAGAGCAGCTTTGGGATCTCCTCAGAAAGTTTCATGATACCAAAGGTTATTGAAAGGACTACTCAGCACTTCCACACACCTCAGGACTGCACAGCAAAATGCCCAGTTCAACTCTAGACAAGGCAAGGAAACTTACTACAAAATTTAGTGTATTTTTGGATCAGCATATATATAAATACCACACAAATTTGTATGAAGACATTGGCAACATCTTTGCCAGCTATAATTCCTCCATCCAAGTTCAGCAGATCTGTCCATTCGACAAGTCTGCAGCTTGCTTGTAGACCAAGGTGTGTTTGTGATGTGTCTAGGATTTGACCCATAAATCCTCTGTGCTGACCAAGTCAGCTGAGCCCCACAGCAAGGCTCACAGAGCCCACAAAGCTAAGGGCAGTATTTACTTGCATAAAAAGAATTAATACTGAAACAAACAAAGACGTCTGGCTCAGCTATGTAGTGTTGAAATATTAATACTGTTGGCAGAGAGAGTACATGAACCTATTATTTTGCAAAGTGTGGCTGGATATAGTGAAGGCAAACATTGAATAAGAAACGAGAAAATCCAGTTCTTTAACTGGATTTTCTGATGCCTGTAGCCAGACACACAGATAGTTTATTCCATTCTGCCTCTATAGCTGGAATGGATTTGGTATTAAAACTGCCTAACAGGTTTTTTAAGTATAGGGAAAATTTATTTCAAACCTAGATAATTTCATTTCCAGCAATGGAGGCACATCTACTGAGCTGAGAACTAGGTGACATCAATGGGAAGAGATTTGACTGTAGGGTCTACAGAGAGTAAATTGTGGCATAATTATTCTGAATTAACTTACAACAGGAATGTCAAGAGAGTTTGAATAGAGACCCTCAAACTAAACTGGTATCAAACAGAGCAGCTCCACATCTCTGCCATCACAGACACTATTTTCCATGTACATCTTCCTGCCTGTTCTCCTTGCACATAAAACCTTGCACAAAGGAATCTCTGCAGAGTATCCAAGATATAAGGCACATTCGTCCTTCCACTCCCTGGTTTTTGATAACTAAATTCCTTTAGAGAAGAGAAAATATCACCTGCAGAAGAAGGAAAAGTAGGAATCTCATTATGCAGTCAGTGAAAAAAGTCTAGGTCAATGCAGCAGAGCCCTAACAATTGCACAGAGATAAATACTGCTCAGCATCTCAGCACTAAATTCATTGGATGAGCCCTTTAATTTAAAAAGAATTAATGAAAGACAAGAACTAATGCAACAGTTAGGCATGGCTTAGCAGGTAATCAGTGATTTGAGCCACATCCTTTAGGCAGGCACTAAACCCCACAAAGGTCAGGAAATAACAGCAACGTTTTCTTTCATGCCCTGTGCTGCAGGCAAAGCACTGGGATTCAATTCCCCCTTCTACCTATGGGTATTTGAATCTACATTTCTAGAGACTTCTCAAGCCACCAAATAAGCCACAGTTCCCCAGGGCTCTTGCCCACCAGATGTGGCATTTTGGCTGCTCAGAACGTGCAGGACAGCTCGGCATTGGGGTGAAGAGATTCTCTTTCCCTTGCTGAATGTCGGATTACACATGAAGTACAACCACTGAAGCAGGAGTTCTGCCTTCATGCACACGCACAAACCCCTGCCTACAACTTCATTGCCAGGGAAATGTTCTGTGAAACAATTAAGGCAGGTTTGAACCCAGTCAGACAGAGGAAAGGATTAAACTTAAGTCACTCAAAACATTGGGAAAAGGGAATTAACGAAAAACTTCTTTTTAAAGTCATCTCCTACAACCATGAAGATAAATCCTCAAGTAATTACATAACGATCAAAGGTGCATTCCATTTTTTGCCCTTTTCTTACAATGACAGTGAATAAAAGAGGATTTTTGTCAAAAGTGGAATTTCATAAATTCGCATAAGCCTGAAGAGTACACAGCTCTTTGACCACAAGGATTTGGCATTTGCTGCTACAGAACAGATGAAAGCTAACTATGTCTATATTCACTTCCATACACTTTATTTTCATTGTTTGCTGCTGGTCAAAGACAAACCCCACACAGCTGGACCTGCAGATTGCCTCTCTGTGACCATTGGGGTGTTTGCACCTCAGCAGCAAACAGGACAGGCTGGAAATCCCAGGGAGCTGAGATTCACTCCAGCTGGAAGATGGAGTTCACAGCCCACGCTCCTGCCACACGGTGGCTGGGTCCTTGCTGCTGCTCACCCTTACTCGGGCTAGAAGCCCACAAAGGAATCTGAGCCGGTTTGAAGTCTCAGTAAGCAGCACAGAATGGCCATATGTGATTTTGGGAGGTGCAAAGAGCATCTGTGGCACTGCTGTTTGAGTGCAGGATACCTACATCACTCATTTTCACCGTGACAGAGAGGTAAATAGAGCTCCTCCCTCCCTCACACGGGGAAATATAAAGCAGAAAATTACAGTTATTACAACTGCCTCCTGTTTGAAACAAAGTTCAAAGGCTTGTCTTCTTTAATCAATCTTCCAGCAGAATAATAGGGCTGCAAATTTCACTTTCACGGAACTAAAGCTCTCGGGCTGAATCAGTTTTTCCCCTTTGTTCCTCCTTCTCAGAGCAGAGCAGGACTGAAGGAGCTCAGATGAGAAAGTTAACTGAGCTGCTGACAGCAGCCACGCCGCGTTCTCCGAGCAAAGCAGAAGGCAAGCAGGCAATAAAACATCCTGGCTCCAGTACCATGTGCTGGCGAAGCACTCTGGGCAGTCAGATATAATGAATATTCAGCAATCTCTGGCTATTGTGGTACAGCAAAGTGCCTCTGTCAGGGGAGCCATTTCTGTGGCTGAGGTGAGAAAATAATAGATGTCCACTCGGCAGAGGTAGCCACAGACACATCAGCTCTGAGCCCACTGATCTCCCTGGGTAGGTCCAGCTGGAGATTATGAATAAGGCCATTAATGAGCCTGTTTCCACTGCCACAGAATGGGGAGGAAGCTTTCAGCAAGTGTGTTGCAAGTAACCCTTGCAATTAAATTTTCAAGCAAAAAAAAAAAATTTTTAAAAAGGAAGATAAAAAGGCAAGGAACATTCACAAGAATGAGAGTAAGAGGAGAGACTCACCCAAATATATTGTGCTATTGAGCAGCATCCACAAGCATGCACAGAAATGCCTTTTTCCCCCCCAAAGACACAGTCATAGACACCAAAGAGCTCACAAATGCACAAACAAAAAGATTCAGAAGCATTGCTGGAATGAAGGCATCAAACATGTGTAATTTCTTTCATCACCTTCACAATAGTCCAGACATAATTTAGTCTGGATTTCTTCCAGTTCAGATTCACTAATGATACCATGGACTTTAAATGACCCCTCAAACACCAAGAATAATGGATAGCACGAGACCAAGTCAAAAGGAACAGTATGAAAACTGCATCAAATTTAATTTTTGTCATTTGCTGAAGTTTAAAAAATCACACAAGTGTAGCAAAACACCAACAAAAACAAACACCTCTACAAACGCTAAGAACCAAATTTATTCTTTTGGTTGTCATGATTTAATCCTCCACACTCATCCCTATTTTTAAGCAAAACAAAAATGCCACCCCCCGCCACCCCAAAAAAAAAGTATTTATGCAGCTGTGAATGCCCCAAAGCACACGGTGATGGCTCATACATGAATGGAGACTGAAGAGAATCTATTTATCTGTCTCTGATGGGCAGCAGTAGGAACTTGATTAGAAAATTACAACTGACACAGCATTTGGCAGAAGTTTCTAGTTCAGGGTCCTGTCTCTAGCAGCCAAAGCAGACAAGATACATCTAATTCTACAGAAAATCAAAATGTTTAGAACTCAACTACCTTCTCCTCTACACAGTCACATCATCAGTGTAGATTTCCTGTCTTCCTCCTCTGTCCCTGATTCCTTTGTGTGGTGACCCCATGGCAGCCTTGCCACTGCAGGGCTCCTGGTGTTGGATCACCCTCTCTCATTTCTGGATTCCTGTCCTGAGCTGCAAAACCTGTGTTTTCCAGAGGGTGACAAGCCCATTTGCTATGTGACATATCCTCTCTGGATGCTTGGCCCAGTAGGTGCAAGAGCAAAAATGAAAGTTGTCTGATAGCATTCATCTCTACTGAAGTTCAGCACCCAATTTCTAGTTTGTGAAACCACTTCGTAACATGAGAGTTTGAGCCTTGCTTGTTTTGCACTGAGTTTTTTTCTTGCTCTTCCTTTCTTTCTATATAAATCAGCTCTTAACCCCGTTTTCCCTGAAGGAAATATAAGAAAGCACCGAGTCATGCTGTGCTTTCCTAGAGAAAGACATTTTCTGCATTATTCTCCTGTCAGTTTTCAAGCTTTGCACAGGAACTGGACCTACATAAACAATTCTTTCATCAGCTCAGGTACATCCCCAGAGGCTGGGCTATTTGTAGAGTTAAAGATAGCTATTATCAATAAGAAACTTGTCTCCCTTCCCCCTCACTGTACTCTCAGAGCAGATCTGGAAACAGCTCAGTGCGCAGAGAGACACGACTTTGGAGAGTAAACTGATTAGAAGTAAAAGGAGTTTTGTGTTAAATCAGGGAGAAGGAGAGGGTGGAGGCAGCTGTGGGATTCTCCTGGGACCACATAAAGGGACATGTGAGCTAGAGCTGCACCCAGCCCTGCAGCTGTGCCTCTGCAGAGTGCCAGGTGAGCTCCAATGCAGCAATCCACCCTGCCAAGCCCAGCAGCTCCCTGCAGCACAGATGCCTCCAAGCACAAAGATGTGTCCACCACTCACAAAGCGGCTCCCATTGAGTCCTCTCAATGTTAAGGGGGAGAGGTAGAGACAGAATCTTTGGTTTGCTTTTACATCTGCTGAGCTATGGGACACGCTGAGAAAGGAGGACTGAACTGCCAGCCCCAGGTGCTGGACTAACACCAGAGTTCAACAATGCATTAGGGACAGGTGCCCATCTCTCCAACTTGGAAATACCAGGGATGTGCAAAGAATGGCATTTCCTCTGCCCCAGCACCACCTGGGCAGCACAGAGACTGCTCCACAGAAGCAACCTTGGGCTGACAAACTTCATCACTGCCAAGTGCCCCACTGCAGGTACAGCCTTTCCTGTCCTACCCACCAGAGGATTGAAAACTGGAGACAATGAAGAGAGTTTCAAGCACGGGCAAGGGAACTCTGTGAGGACATGGGACAGCTCTTTGTGCTGCCTGAGAAGTCTTCTGTTAGCAGTACCTGTGCTTGTAGAGCCATGAGAGCTCAGGTAATGCCTGCATGACTTTGTCACACAGTCCTACCTGCCACAAGGCTCGCGGCCACTTCGAAAGGCACTGTGACACACAGGCTGGCACAGAGCAGCCCTGGAGTGCAGCAGCCAAACTGCTGCAGAGTGGCTGACAGCTCCAAAGAGCCAAGCAAGTTAACTGAAGGCCGACTGTGCTGCAGCAGGGACACACCCAGAGAAGCAGCACCACCCAGGAGGACAAGGAAAGGCGAAGGAGCTGCCTCATTTCTGGGAAGGGCTGAGCATCAAATGCAGAACTCACACACTCAAAAGAGGGCAAAAAAAGTATGGGACTGCATATTGTTGATTTTTCTGCAGGCTACACATGAACTGCATCTTCCATCAAATGGTGCAGGCTCAAACAGAACCTCTCCTTTCTCCAGATGGAGGAGGAAGAGCAAGGAGGAGCAAGTGTGGCAAAGTCGGGTTTGAACATCTGCAGCTGGGACAGAGAAAGGAAGTCAGTAGGAGAAACCAGGAGTGGCAAAAGCAGTGTCAAAGTTTTGGGGGGACTCTTTTGTGATGGACAAAAAGGGAACATGCCAGTGAGAAGCTGTCAGGTCAACAGCCTACACCCCTGGTTTGGAGTTTTGAGGGGTGTTACACCCTGCCAAGCCATACCAAGAGGAGATATGCAATAGGATAACAGACCCAGACAAGAGCTCTCTTGACCCACTCACTGAGACTCTGTGGCTTATGAAATCAAACACTTGGATGATGAAGGACAAAACACAGAGCAGACAGCATCACAAATGTTGTTTGCACTCAGGCTGTGAATGGGCTATCAGGCATGGTGGAACAAGCACACCTTCAAACAGGAGAGTTCAACAGTTCCATGGGGAATTCCACCAAACCTCTCTTCCATATCCAACCCCTATTCCTCTCTGAAACCCCTCAGAGCCATAAGCTCAGGAGGAGACTGCAATGAGGTACGTTTCTGTAAAAGGCTCACTTCTTACCAGTCCTGCTGAGAGGCCATATCTACACAAGTTTCAATTCACTGTGAAGGTTCAACTGACAGAGCAACTTCTTCCAAATTCACTTCCCTGGGACAGAGGATGAGACTCAAGAAGACTTAAACTAAAGTAAGGTGATTATTCTCTGATCAATAACTTATATTAAAAAAAAAAGGTCACTTTTAAAGCCAGCTGTGGATCGCAACAGAGATGCTTACACTTTTTTGATGAAAGCATTTTGAGTTTGTGCTGTTTCCAAAGTCCAGGCCACATCCTGGCACGGAGAAGCCTCAAATCTCTCTGATGTTTCCTCTCTGCTCAGGGAGTTTGGAATTGCCAGCCCCTGCAAACACACTGCTCAGGCTGGAGCTGACCACCTGCAGCTCAAGCACACATCTCCTGCCACTTGAAAGCAGCACACCAAAAAGCCTCTTTCAAAGAAACCCCTCAGGCTGCTGTGTTTGAAGTGGCAGAGACAAAAGCTTTTGCAACTAGTGCCTGCAGAGCCCCTCCTGGGCAGGCACTAAGCACGGATTTCCCTGGGGAACCTGTGTTTTCTCACTTTGCACCAGTTTCTGCAAAGGACAACTGTGCTGGCAACTCGGCCAGGACTCCTCAGCTGGGGCAGATGAAGCTGGAACTCCTGTTCCCCACTATGGGAACTCCCATACTCTGCTGTGGGAACTCCTGTTCTCTGCTGTGGGAACTCCTGTTCCCTGCTGTGGGAAC
>VWZV01016188.1:922017-937726 GCA_013397155.1 Irena cyanogastra | reverse complement strand
AAAAAGATATTTGCTTTTACAAATAAGCTTTAGGTTTGCTGATAAATGAAATTGGACATTAAAAGATGAAAGAAACAATGGGGGAAACCCCCTAAATTCCATAAGAATTAAAAATTAAAAGAGAGGGTTATACATTAGAGGGAAATCTCTGCTATCAGGCATTCTGGGAAGTCTGTACCTCTCAAGTACCTCAGCCAATAAGGAAAGAGAGAGGGAAAAGCAGCCAGGAAATTAAGATAAAAAAGAAGCTGCGTCCTCCAAAAATTTGAGAGACCCCAGGGGAATGCCCCATGGCTTCTCCCTTTATTCAAATAAAGTAAAAAGACTCCTCTGTCTCATTTTTAGACATAAACCTCTAGTGTTTGTAGATTAATTTTCTTAACATCCCGTTCCCCGCTATGGACATAAACCTCTCCTCCCTGCCATGGGAGGTTCTGCCCCTCTCTTTGCTGCTCCACACCAGGGCAGTTACTGCAGGGCACTAAGAACTCAAATCCAACAGAGAAAATCCTCCCTGGAAAGCCTTGTGGAATCCAGCAGCAGCTATGTCTGAGGCTCGGGGTCACTGCCACACAAGGCTCTTTTTCACTGAGGATGCCCAGCTCTGACCCCTGTGAATGGTGCCCAGAGCTGCTGGGTCCCTAATACCCAAGGAAGATAAATCTCCACCTCCCCAAGTGCAACCTAAATGTGTCCAGGCACCCTACCTCTCATCTGTCACACCCAAATCCATTAAACCATCTCCCTCACAGTGTTTCTGCCCTACAGACAGCCTGCAAGCACAGCACAGCCTCTTTATGTCAGGAAATGCCATTGTGATCTTACTCCCTCCTTGGTGTAAATGTCACATCTCGACTTGAGTAATTACAAATAATTGGCTTTGAACAGGCCACATTTCCTCTCTCAGCCCCTGCTTGTACCACACTCCATCCTGTTCTGGCCCTAATTGCAGAGAATAATAAATCCAGCTAGACAGTGCTTTTCTGAAGAGCAATTTGGCCTGACTTGTCCTAGCACTAATGAGTTTGTTAATAGAGGGATTTTCCCTCTTCCTCCCCTCTTCTAATCTGTTTCCTCAAATAGCACCGGCAGCACTCCCCTGCCAGAGCAGGTGATGCCTCTCCCTGACCCACATTCTCCTCTCCTCCGAGGCAAAGGGAAGCTGAGTGTTGCACCTCCCAACCTTTTTTCTTCCTTCAAAGGAGGTACAAAGCAAGCACAATTAATAACTGTTTGTTAACTAGCATCAGGAGGATCACCCATTCCACAGTGCTGGGCTATTCCAGCCTGCCTGGTCAGAACCAGCACTGGGCTCAGGAAAGCAGCTGAGTGCTGGAGAATCAGGTTAACTGCTGGCCCAAATGGGTGAAAAAAACCCACAAAAATCTGATCAAAATGTCTTTTTTTTGTTCACTAAAGCAACACTTTAAAGCATCTCATTTATCTGCCCAAATGGAACCTTACAAGTGCCCTACAGGAAATATATTCTATCTCAGTCCGCCCTGAGAGAAGCAAAGGACAAGAAGGGGTAGATGTTCTCAAAAGATCAACAGCTTCTGCCCGTCCCAGAAGATGTCCAGAAAATGTCCCTTTTATTGTTCAATAAAAGCCCTGCCAGGAAAGGGAAATGCAGATTTACTTTCCCCTCTATGTGGAGAAAAAAAGAGTTGTATTTTCACTCCTGAGCAAACATTTCCTAACCAGGGCTTTGTCAGTGACTTTTTGGAAAATCTCATCCCCAGTTTTTGTCCCCAGCAAATTTAAACAGCATTTGCAGAGACAGATGTCAAACTTCAGTCACTATTAACCCAAACCTAAGAAGAATCCCATTTCATGGTACTGAAGGGAAATTACATGAGTGGCTTATCCTACACCATCTCTGCAAAGTGAATACCAGACCCTGGGATTCCAAAATCCATTTTCTATTAAAAAAAAAAAGTATTTTGTAGTTTTCATCTTACAGTTGGAAGTCTTGTCAGAAACAATTCCCTAAGTTCAACCCAAATTCATAGACAGTTCCAGTTCCCCTCAACACAGAACATTCTCTGAGTATTTTCATGCCTGTTCTGGATCTGGAGACATGTCATGGGTCTGTAGGTATTTCTATTCTTGGATCATTTACAGTCTGAATTTAACCTAAAGCAGCAAGTCTGGCACAAGGAGAGAAGGTCCTTGATTTGATGTGTGGGGTACAGAGAGGTGCCAGTGATTCTGAAGATTCCAGTTCTGACTTCAAGCACTGCATTTTTTCTCCCTTAAGTCCCTTATTTGACAAAACTATTTTCTCATATCTCTCTGCAGCCCATTTATTATCCTCTCTATTAATAAACCCTCCTTCCCTGATGAATCACTGCAATTTATCATTAAATTAGAAGATGAAATGGGTCTTTTTTCTTTAAACAAGGAGATTAACTACTATCAACAGGCTATTTCTCCATTATAAAACTCCATCTTCCTCAACAAATGCAGGAGTATCTTTGTTTGAAGCAGCCCTAAAGGTGATGCAAGGAGGGAGATTCAATTGGAGAGGTTACATCCTACAACATAAATTTATGGATCAACCTAAAAATGACTGTGGAAAATAATATATGACATGATGACCATGATTCACTCTGGAGTTTTCAAATAGCACTATGAAAAAAAATGAAAACTATGAAAAAAAACCCCAAAAACATTTAACTTGTAGTAGATGAGACTGCCAGGAACTGATATGACAAAGCACAGTCTAGACAACAAAACCCATCTGTGCATGCATAGCCCAGGGATTAATCACACCCCAAAAGGTCACTCAGGAGAAGAATTCAGCTAAATATGGAGCAACCTTCTGCTGGAAACCCATGCCTGCCTCTCACACCCTTACAGGTCCTGGGAGCTGTCCCTCACCCAGCTGCTGAAGTTCAGCACCACCACAAACACAGAACGCACCCCCAGCTCCTCTGGGGCCAGGGAAGCAGGTTTGAGCCTTGGGAGCTTCCCTGCATCATCTCTCCCCCTGGACACATCTGTCTGTGAGATTCAAACTCCCTTTACTGTGCTGGCTTGGATATGAGGGGAGGGGCAAAGCCTGGGCGTTTTCTGAGGTCTCTTTCTGTCCCATGCAAGGGGCAGACCAAGGTGTGACAGGGGTGGAGGCTCAGCCTCCCCTCCAGGAAACCACTTCACTGCAAGAGCTGCCCGTGGCTGGTGCCTTTTGCTGCAGAAGTCAGCCAGCACTAGGCAGCACAGAAAACCAAAAAATCCAGAATCGTTCCCTAACAATCCCCAGATCCAACCCCTCCACACACCTAGTAATTTGATTTCTATCTCCAGAACTACAGAAGTTGTTTTCTTTTGTTCTTGGATGCTAAGGAGATAATCTGGCTCCTGTCCCCACGGCTTTGGCAGTACAGAGGGAAGGTGGAATTAGGATTTTATGCCAATGTCACCGTTTGTCTGTGATGGACTTTCTCCTACGAGGAACACAGCCTTATCAAGGCAGAGGCAGCCCTGCCAAGCACTTTTCCTATGTGTCAGTGTGCTCCTCTCTCCAGATGTGATCTCTCCTGGAACAGCACACTCTGGCTGGGCTATTCACAGGCCCATGTCAGCTTTCTGCATTGAAGGAATCTATTAATTTCAAGTAGGGGCTCATTCTCAAAAGAGCTGCTGATGAAATGGAACTGATAAAATTGGAGGTAATTTAAAGGTCAGATGAAATCCAGCTCGTGTTCATCCTGCTTGTAATGGAACATCACCAAGATGCTTCATCAGCAAAGGGACATTTATATGTATTTTTATTTTTTAAGAGACATTGCTTATCCATAACAGAGACTCTAAACATCTGATAAGAAAACTTCCCACATTAATCTAACCAACAGCTGGCATCCTGCTGCCTGCCTGGGTGTCCCTTTCTAGAAATTAAATCTCTTATCATCTTTTTATCACACTTTGGAGGGAAGGAATGGGTGCCAAATGCAGCACTCAGCTGAGCAGCAGGAGCACGAGCTGAAACTGATAGGGCTGCACTAATTCAGGCATGCAGACAAGTCACTGCTGCCCTCAGAGCATTCCTCCCCCTCTGCTCTCTGCCCACAATGCCCACTTACAAATTTTGGAGGTGGACTCCTCGGAGAGGGGGAAGGTCCCTTTCCTTGGCCAGGCTGCAGGAGTTGAGGGGCTCAAGAGCCCAGGCGAGCAGGGATTTCTGTGCAGTGAAATCCAGCCCACACACTTTTCCCCATCTTCTGCAGACCCTGCCTGAACTCAGCAGAGTCCAACAAGTGTGTCAGGGCACACAGAGGAGCAGGGTCTGTCTGCAACACCTGGAGCTTCCTTGCTGGGAGCAGAATCCAAATGGTAGTTCCTACAGATAAAACTTCCTACACTGAGAGAAAAAAACAGAGTTCATCTGGCTGCTCTGTTTCCTAGTGAAGCAAAAAACTCTTGCAATGGGATCTCCTTCCCTCCAGTTTGTTCTCTGCCTCCATCCCTCATGTGCTCCTCCCCCAATCCCTATAATTAATATTAAATGTTACAGTTTTGTCCTATTAACACAAATTGGCCTTTCCAGAGGCAGATTAAAGAGTTTCCACTGGGGATTTCTTCTCTCCTTTACAATTTGCCTTCTCTGATCAGTGCTGTCTATGTCTCTCACTAGCTCCTAAGGGGAAAGGAGTGGGAGGGAAAGAGAAGACAAACACTTATTAGCGACTCCTTTGAAGAGCTGGAGATTGTGAATTAAACTGATTATTAACTCCCTTCATACCAGCGAGGCAAGTTCCCCTTTTCTCCCTCCTTCTGCTCCTCCTCTGGAATGGTAATTGGTAACCACACAAGTTGTGTGCATGAAGTTTCACCTAAATCATTTACAGGGCAGCATAAACCAACAGACTCCCTCCATTTCTTTGGGGAAATGGGGTTTTTTGTTGCTCAGTGATAAGCACAGGCACGTGAAATAGACCTAGACATGTAGACTTACATAGACACGCAAGTGTGAGGCGTTGGCACATTCCCAACTGCATGACCCTTCCAGTTTGGTGCTTGGAACAGGGAAGAAACCCATGAGTTGGCCCTGAGGCAGCTCTAGTTCCCTTCCCAAACGGGTCCTCAGTGATATTTTAGTCCTGAATCCTTCAGGGGCACGTAGGGACAGACCTGACTCATCAGACACGTGTCACTTGCACTCACCATCACCAGGGCTGGCAGAAGTGCCACACTCACAGCCCCACACACAAAGCCAGCCACCACCACAGCCAAAATTCTCCAAGCCCTCGCTCTGACTCCTCGTTAACACAAGTCCAAAAGAGGAAGAGGTGATCAAAATCTTTGGGCACCTACGAATTTGGTAATCTGTCAAACACACTCCACACCCACACCACTTGTGCCTTTCCCAGAGATTCCTCTTCCTCAGAGCACCAGCTCCATGGCACAGTCTGGCCAGTTGGTGCCACAGAGGGCTTTGGACATGAAGCAAAACATCTTTGAGCCAAGTGAAAAGGAGCACAAATGTTATCTGGCTTATTAAAACATTTCAGAAGTAAATGACTGTTTCTGGGGCTGCAGTGGTAAATGGATAACTGAATTTAGTCACAGCAGCACTGAGAGAGCCTGGCCAATGACAATTCACTGTGACAGCTCCCACACTAATTAAGAAACAGTACCATAATGAGATGTACAATCTATTAAATAAGATGTGTGTTTACAGTGAATAAGCTATTTATAATCAAGTAGCATTTATTTAGTGTACAGCAAGCCTCTTATAAAACCTGAATTAAATGCAGAGCTACCTGTAGACGTGTGGCATTTATTTAAAATGTTTCAGGATGCAGTAGCTTTTTCAGCAAAGAGAACTTAATCAGTCCCTGGAGCTTTCCCTTCCTGTGCTAGGACAAGGCAAGAGCAGCTGTATTGATTTCCAGCATCCAGCACTGCCACGTGAGCCAGTTCATTGGGCCAACAAACTGTTTAACAGACAAGGTCCCAGAGGTCCCAGGTTTTATCCAGGAGTATAGGCACACTCTCTATGGACAGCTGGTGCAATGTTAACAGGAATTTATTAGACGATAAACACATTACCCAGTGCCAGGGGCAGAGCCTGCATGTCAAACTGTCCAAAGGCCACTGTAACACCTCGTTTCATTTAGAACTTTGCCCACCTCCTGTAATGGCAATTTCATACTGGATTCCTCCTCAGACTTCCACCAAAAGAGTGCTGACTTCTTGAGGAAAAGATGGTGCTAAAAAAGCACCTTGTGTATAATTTATACAGGCACTAAGCTGTTCCCAGGGATTCTGAGTGAAGAGGGAGATCCAAGGGGCTGGGAGATGTCTCTCCTACACTTCCCAGTGAGATCTGTCCAACTCCAGCCAAGCTGTGGGCCCTGCACAGCCTCAGTTGCCACAAGTTCATAGAAGTTCTCAGAACTTTCTTCTCCTCTGCAGTTGGACAGCTGCTTGAGCACATCCTTGGGAGAGCAAAGGCTACCCCAGATGTAATGAACGCAGTCTACAAGTTCTCATCTCCAAGATTTTGGAGCTTTTTGGAATGCTGAGACTTGTAAGCAACTTTTCCAGGATTCCCTGGGTTTTTGAGGAACATCAGCTAAATGAGAAGTGGCCCAGCTCCAGGATCTGGCTATTATTTGAATGTGGATAAAGATAAAGTAATCACCCTGGCAGTTCACCTCTGGAAGCCCTGAATGCTTCAAATCTCAATGTCAGTTCCTTATCCAAAGAGTTGCCCAGAGGAATTCAGTAAGTTGGACAGAGCTTCAATACACAGACTTTAGAAAAGGACTATTTTCCTGTTTAAAAGTCCAGGAACCACAAAGTTTTTCTAAAGAGATGATTGTCACTTTTATGTGGGAGAAAGAGACTTTGGAAGTTCTCTGATATTCCTGGGAATGAATATGAATATCCTCAAGGCAGGACATGTGGCACAGCTCAGATTTGAAGGCACTGTCCCTGTGAGTCTCCAGAGAATACCTTGGAGGCACAAAAGTATGTGTGTGTGTATATATAAATAAATAAATATATACACCCACATGTGTAGTTTTATATAGATGTTATAATATTTTGGTGATTCCTTCACAGAAAATTCAGCCACCTCTCACAAACCAAGAGAAGTACATCAGAATATCTCATGCCTATGCAATAAAGTGCTCCAAAATTTATTTCAGTAACCAAGCTCTGGCTCTTTGACAGTTTTTCCACTTAAAATACTATGAGTACAAAGGGTGCAATATCAGAAATATCCCCAGTGGTTTTGTGCACACAGGAGTCAGGTGATTGTCTCCAAAGTTCTGCCTAATATTGAATTAAACTGCTTCAAACCAAGGCTACTGCCTCCTTTTCTCTCCCTCTCACAGCCCACAATGTCAAAATTCTCTCCCAGTTGAAGACACTGCTTTTCCCATGGGTCAGTCATCTGGGAGGGGAATGGAAGATTTATTTCCATGAGGGGAAGTCTCTCCTAGACCATGACAACATGACATGAAGAGTTAAAAAGCTGAGTTATATTTGCACTTCCATGTGCAAGCAGAAAGGTGCAGGGCCAGGTTTTGGTGTCTGCTCCGTTCAGACAAGCAGCCAAAGGAGAACATGGCAGCACAAGCTCCTCCAGCCCCCTCTGAAAGCTGCCCATTGCTTTGAATTACTGCTTTTTGTTTCCAGACAGCAGCTTCACAGACTCTGTAATCAGGCAGGAAATGCAAAGTGAGGCCAGTCTGGTCATGGGCATGGAGATTTAATGAGAGGATTGTGATTCCCTTGTCTCAGCCAAGCTGTTTCTCACCCCCAGTGTTTCCATGTCTTCCATGAAATCTAACAAAGCCTTTTCTCCTTGCACAGACTACATAAATCACTTCTGTTCTGTTCAATTGCCTTGGCAGAGAACTATTTTCATGGGGAGGGAAAGCTATAGAAGACAAAAAGGCCAATGTGGTGCAACATTATGAACAGGCTGGAGTTTCTTTTCTCTGATTTGTCCAAAGCTAAAATTCATGGTAACACTGATTTTTTACTACAAGTAATTGCATTAATGTTTGGGGGGAAGAAAAAAAATCAGTGCTAGTGTATTTTTACCAAAATAAAAAATCCATTCTGCTTTCACCCTGAGTTCTTTTGCATTCATTCCTTTCAATAAATACAGGCCACTTATGCTTGCAGGGATTTGCAAAAGCTTTGCAACGTTGGGCTTTCCAGCACACAGCATGTAAAGGCAGCAACAGAGCAATGCTGCAAAAGTTGCAAGCAGTAGCACTTTGGTTTTGTGTCAGCTGAACTGTGGACACAGAAGCTGTCTGCCTGGAGAGTTGGTAGAACCCACCATGATTTTAATATTTTGAAGAGGAAAGAGAATTTCAATTCTGGCAGAAAAAGCAAACTTGCACTTAGAGCAAAAAGAATTGTGAGCTAAGATTGTCCAGCATGCACCTCTAGGAATACTCACTGAGCAAGAGGAAGTCCATCATTAGTGTCTTAGGAAAATCAAGGAATTCCATTCTTTAATGGTGGCAGTCATTTAGAGGAGGAGCTTTATCACGGGCTATGATCAAGCAGAGCTTGATCACAGAGGAACATTCCCTCCAATCATATTTGGCAGAGGATAAGTCAGTGTTGGAGCTGCCAAATTCCCTCTGCTGAACCCAACAAGAGGCCCGTGCTAATCCCCTTCTCCAGCTGGTCCATCAGTTGTGTCAGACAAAACACTGGAATCAGAGCCCACTGAACAAACTTTGCAGCCCCCAGGGGTGGCAGGAGGGGAATTTTGTCCAAGCCCTGAGCTGAGGGAGGCCATGAAAAAGGCCTTGTACCTGCCACAGGGTTTAGCTCAGCAAGCTGCAAAGGAATACATAGCCCAAGGCAGTAACAAGCAACTACCAAATGTGTTAAATTCTCTGTTCTCTTTCACCTGAGCACAGATAGCACACCTGAGACAAGGATTTCAGGTGAGGTAAGCATCTCAACTCACACAGCCCACTGAGGTTTTCAAATGGCACCTTTCACCTCCCTCTAGAACTTTCAGAAGCAGTAAATCTAGTGCAGAAGTGCCCTTACTAACAGCACTCTCTGCCTGAAGTACAGGGGCAAAAACAAGATGCTTTTGTGAAGACTGAACAAATAACCCAAGTCAGTGTAGCTCAGGGAAATTTCTGCCAGTCCACAGGGCCACAGTTTTAAATAATAAAATAAAGTTTTAAATAATAAAATAAAATCTTGTTTTCTTTTAAACAATAAAATTAATGACCTCTCAAAATCCCTGCTTACCCCACTAGGAATGGCAATGAAACAGCCAAAGCTGCCAATCCCACGTGAGTAAAATAACTAAACAGGACAAATCAAGAGGACTGTGACACTGAGGGAAGAACCACGTTCTACCAGAGGGAAGTCCCTACTGACAGTGACACCTCAGCAATGCTATCAGGCCTGGGGGCACCTCAGATGGGTGAAAAGCCCTTTCTTTTGCTAATGCAATGTGGATCCCAGCCTATCCTCAACACTTTCACCAGCTGAAATCCTCAAGAGCAGTTCCATACTCCTCCCTCAAAGCCAAAAGGCTTCATTAAAACAGATGAGGATCAACCCCTTTGCAATGCTTAAAACAGGAGGAATCCTACAAGGATTCTTTTTATCCTTTAGACGTCTGACATGCAAATATTTATATTGCCAAAAGCTTAAAAAAAATAATAATAATGAAAAAATGCAGATTATTTCTTTCACTCCAGAAGATAAATTTTGCTGCTTGGTCCTGTGAGTGAATTGGGGCATGTAAGAGCATGCTCCTGTATCCAAGCATTTGGACACTGAGGGACCACTTCAGCATCACTGGTTGTTTCTCAATTTCCTTTCCAAGTCTGTCGTTTGCAGTCAAACTTTTCCTCTAAAGCAAAAACTTTTGGTGTTTCCCACATACACTCTATTGAATTCACAAGACAAGTGAAGCAATGAAAGTGTTCAATGTATCTGTTTCCATTTATTTCCCTCTTTATCCTCCTATATCTTTTTGGTTTGGGGCTTTTTTTTTTTTTTTTTGAGAGGTGTGGGGGTTTTTAATTGAGTGATTATTGTCTTGCTGGTTTTTATTCCAAGTCAACAGGAATGAAGAGGGTAATGCGAAGAACTCTAGGTCTACTCTGAATCCTTCTATGCCTCTGCAAAACTTGGTGACTGCTCACAACAAAATAAATAGAGGGTTTCTTTCATTTAAAAGCAAGATAAAGGGCAGAAAAGTTCAATTTCCCACAGCACTTGAGGGCAGCTAAGGCAGGAGCACAACACTAAAAACTAAGAGAATATTCACAACACTCAAAGCTAAGAGAATATTTCCAACCACTGCAGGATGCTCAACACCCAACGGGTTCTGACAAGACTGGCTGTAAAAGTAGCTTTGGCTTCTTTTTCATTCACACAGTAGTGCAACAAAAAAAGATTTATTGGTCAAGATTTTTGAAAGAAATTGTACTTCTGGAATTTCAGGAATTGCCTGGTAATTGTTCTGTACAGGTCAGAAACAATTAACCCAAATCCTGCAAGCTTCTAGTGGGAGAGTAATTTTCTTTTAGGATTGCACTGTAATTCTGGCAGTGTGATTTTTGTAGGGCTACAAGGTCCTTGCTGCTCTCTTACAGCAAGACTACATAAATTGTGACCATGACAAGCCTATGATGCTCAGCAAGCCCACTCCCAGCTCAGGTGTCATTATGTGACATAGGAGACATGGAAATTTGTTAATAACTCAGCACTCCTAGGGGGAAACCACCATCCATTCTTTTTTATTTCCTCTTCCTCAGGGATTACTGCCTTAACCTGAACAGGGGAGGACAAAAACATTCAAATCATGTTGCACAAAGCGAGGTCTCTGCTTGGCCTGCTGCAAACTTTCAGTGTGTCATGAAATCATCCTGGCCCAGGGCTCCACTCCCCTTCCAGAGCCTGTGATCCCAAGCTGGATATCTCCAGGCTCGTGGGGCCCATGTTTCCAATGATGAGAAATCTGTTCCTACTCTACTTGCCAAGAAGCAAAGTGCCCAGGAGTGGGAAGGACAATCCAGGGAACGGCTCTGTCTGCAGAGGAAGTTGTAGGGCTGAACCCCAAATATAGTTAGACCTGTAATTTTATAAACATGTGGGGTAATAGGCCAACAAACAGTGATATTTGTTCTGAATTTCAGTCAAAAATATCCATCACCTACACCACAAATCCCTCACCTCCATCCCTTGTAGCCTTGCAGTCTTGGGCTGCTGAATTTCCCTTACAAGACACCAGGGGTTGTTTTCCAAAGAGCCAATGCATATCAAAAGAGAATTTATCAAACTTTTCATCAGCATTCAATTCTAAAAATATTTTTAGACTATCTATGGATATTTCCAACAGTAGTGGAAGACGGACTTTTACATTAGTTCCAGTGAATTCTTTCATCTGTACATCTTTTAAGTAAAGAATATTTTTCTGCACTTTATAAATTATTGCAGAAACACTTTATGGTGTTATTTTACCAGCAATTACTTCCTTAAAAAAAAAAAAAGAATCCCAGATCCTCAAGTTTCTAAGAAAATTGTATTTACTTGAACCATCTTGCATAGAAATAGCTTACTCGACATGGAAATTAGCTGAATAGGAAATTACTTTATAGAACCTTGTAAAATTCTGTGAACTTCACTCTAATTTAAAATTTGTTTTTCGTTTGTTCAGTGTCAAAAAGGCAAGTAGTGCTGCTGTAGCAATTTGAATCTCTGCCTTGGGAAGCACAATCCAAGTTCTTGAGGCACTGTTTCCTCATTAGCCATTCTCCAAAGAACAAACTGACAATAATGGATTTAGTATTCCCAGGATAATGCTGAGTGTACTTTACTGCTGTGCTGGCCACCTCTTCACCAAAAATCCTGTCATTTATCTGGGGGAGGAAGGCAGTGCATGGTCGACTTGAAGGAGTTTATCACCAGGATGAATTTATTATCAGATTTTGAATTCTAAAAAGCAAGAAACTAAAATGACTCTACCTGCTATAAAATCCAGAGATGGAAAGTAGATCAGGAATAAAATCAACTTGCAGTTGTGAATGAATATTTAGGTTAATTCTCAGCATAGAGTGCATGGTCACCTCATTACAGAGTGATTTCCAAGGTCTTTGGTGTTCTCCTTGTCTTTAAGCAATTCTATCAACTATCAAAACCAAAATGAAGCCACAGCCTATCAGCAAGAATAGTTTTCTTCACAGAGAAGAATTTCACATGCATCATTCAAGGGGAAAGGATCAGGGAGGAGCCACATAAAGCAAAACCAGATATTCCCTGGCTTTTATCAGTCCTCATGCACACCCTGCCCAGCAGATGTCCCCAGGTCTTATTTTGGTGCTGAAAAAACAAATTAAAACCATTTTCTTTGTGGTGGCTTATATGGAAGAGAATCCATCACTCACAGCCCAGAGAGAAGATGACAAAGAATCTTCCCAGACAATTTCACCTACAAGTGAGTTTTACAAGACTCATCTACTTTGAAACTAAAAACAAGAGCAAGATGAACACGCAGCAGGTAATTCTAATTTTAAGAGCCTCATTTGACATAATGATAAGTTATCTTCAACTCTGTAATTTGTACGAGTGCCACCAGAGAAAGACAAATGCCTTTCAAACCCATTTGGGCTCTGCTTGAAAAGCAGCAGACCTGGCAAGTGAACCTTTCCCCTAAAAAATAAATCACAAACCACTGCAGCAAAACCAAGCAGAAAGCTAAAACCTGATCTAAGAGGAAGCCAGGACATACCCAGGGAGAGAAGTACCTGATGACAAGGGTGACTGAAAGTAGCAGTGATAAAATTGATTGCAGGCATTATTCAATCTCCAGGCCTATTTCCAGTTTATCTGCCCTTAACTTCTTGGAGAACAGAAAAAAAATCTAAATATCTGGCATGGTACAGAGCAAAAGTGGGAAACTTCATCACAGATATCTACAGATGAAAGAACATCAGGAACTGCAGAACACAGGAACTATAGATGGGTGTCAGTGAGGCTGTTTCTGGAATCACCAGGGTTAAATAAGAGGATGTGAATTCCCAGGACCTGAAATCACCCTGACCAAGGCCTGACATGTTCACACAGCACAGTGCAGGGCCCTGTACCAAGGCAAGGAATTAAGAGTGAGATAGTACAGCACAGACAAAAATGTAAAGCAGAATGTGTGGGTACCTTTGGTGTCATCCTGATAAGACATGTAAAACTTACATCCCTAAATTCACATTTATTTTTTACTCCCTGGTCCAAATCACCTCGATGCCTAGACCTGCTCCAAATCTCTGTTGCAACCTGGTTTTTCCTCTATTTCTCCAAATGTCAAAGCAAATAATGCTCCACTTTCTCTCCAACAGGGAGAAATATTTGAATATCAGCTGAAGAGTTCTTGGGCCCCCTGGTCACCATCGCCACCAGGAGAGATGACAGCAAAGCACAGAAGTTCTTTCCCTGGGAAAAGCACTTTTGAGACCCTTCAACAGTAACAGCCAAGAAGACTCTTTATCCTATATGCACACAGATTTATCTGCTTTTTTGATCTTAAGCTCCCCTGCTCCCCTGACCCAAGAGAGTGCAAGGACAGCAGGTGGGGACAAGAGGAGACAAGCCCAGACACCTTTGGTGTAAAGATCAAACTTACAAGCAAAGGAAATATCACATGAGACATTTCTATCTCCTCCAGAGCCCATTTCCACTTGTAAGGGAACAAGAAGTCTGATAGCCTCTACAATTGACCCACAGATGATTCTGCTTCCTGCTCTTTGTACTGCTTCCCAGTTAAAAAAAAAAATAATAAAAACAAAACAGGGGAAGACCATTTCTTTCCTGCTGTGTGGGTCCCATTAACGCTCTCGGTCTGGAGCTCCTCCTCTGGTCTGTCAGCACACAGGGGCTGGAAAAACACAGTGACAGAGGCTCATCCATGTGGGGATAAATGCCAGGAGAGAAGGGACAGCGAGGAGCCAGCAAGCAGCAGGCAGGAAATGCTGCATGGAATCACGTCCCCAGGAACCTCCATGAGGTGAAATCAGAGCCTGTTATTAATCTATCCAGACACCGAGACCCAGGAGCTGGAGTAAATCCGATTAAATTCCCTCTGTACCAGTGGCTAGCAGCCAAGCAGGTCTTTCTTTTCTTTTGAATGGCAACCCAAAGGATATTTCTGTCTGCTTCACTACATAAACACCCTGCTTTAAAATAAAACAAAACAAAACCAAAACTGAGAAACAAAAAGAAAAGAAAATGAAAAGGAAAAAAAAAAAAGGTAGAAGATTAAAAAAAATCAAGTGAATTATAGTAAGGTCTTCTGAGATGCAACCCAAAAGAAGAAGAAAATCATAGTTATTTCCCAGACTGAAGGAGCTACAGTAGTGGTGGAGAAAGCAGTCCACCCTTCAAAGTGGGATAGGAAGAGTCCTTGAACAGATTAACAACAGCTAAACAGGGGTTAAAAGCGAATCTTTGCCGTGAGGAGTTTTGTAAAGCACAGGACAAGTAAACAAAACAGAACTTAAAGAAGATTAATCCCAATACAGCAGGACAATAGAGAAGGAAAAAAAAATCCTGGATTATTTAGGAGAGCTAAGTTTTTCAATGCTCAGAAGTTGATGAGAAGCCGAGCAGAGTGACACTGACAAAGTGACCAAGGAGCCCAAACCCTCCCGCCCCGACCACCAGCTCAGCTGGAGCTGTGCTGAGAAACTCCTTACCTGCCCTGGCCTTGATGGCTCTGGTGTTGGCCAAAGCTCTTTGAAAAGCCAAATGCAAAAGATAAAAAAAACCCCCAATCGAACAAAACAAAGAGAAAAAGGAAAAAGTAATAAATCAAAGCTAAACAACAAAAGAAGCACAACACGGATGTTCCTTAAAAGCCAGCAGCCACACACATCAGCTGCCAGCCAAGCAGATCCCCCACGAGATGGAGATTTAAGGCACATTTCGCCTGCCCTGTCAAGGGAGACGATTTCAGAGACTTCTTAAAAAGACAGCAATTCGGGTTAAAAAATTGAAATAAACCAAAACGTATCAGCGCTTTAAAGGTTAACGGCCACTGCTGAACAACATGCGTTTATCCAACCACGNCGCTGTCCGCGGTGCTGAGCGGGCGCGCACCGGGCGCTGTCCGGGGCTGAGCGCGGCCCCCGCCCGCCGCTCTCCGCGGTGCTGAGCGGGGCTGTTTGCTCTCCCCAAGTGCCCCGTTACTTTATTGGCCNGCCCGAGACCAATGAGCACAGCTAAGAGGAGGGCCTTGGGATGGTGGAGAGGCTGAGTTACCCCCTCCCCTCTGCCTTCCCTCTCTCCACCTCCCTCTTTTTTTTCCCCCCCTTCTTTTCCGTCTTTTTTTTTTTTTTTTTTAGTTTAGTAAATTAATGCAGCAAGAAACTCCCAAGATCTGGCGAGTCCTAGCAGGGGAGAGAGGGCAGAGGGGAGATGAGATGCGTTAGGAGGACACTGAGCCACTTTCTTTCCGAGCACAATGGAACTGCTTCCCAAGAAACTTCCCCTTCGCTCTCCTCCGCTCTAGCCCCGAGCAATGGGACACCTTCCCTACAGCAGCAATAACTTATTCGGGAGGAAAATAGCCCAGGAAGCAGGAATCAACAGCAGCCAAACGGCGGGCAGGAAAGCGACACAAGCGGGACTGCAGCACGGCTCCACGCTGACAAATTCCTGTGGATGTAATTAGGAAGACACCCCGGCCAGCAGCGGAGATTAAACCCTG
>VWZV01016188.1:884476-921567 GCA_013397155.1 Irena cyanogastra | reverse complement strand
AAAAAAAAAAAAAAAACCAAAACAACAGCGAGAGCTGGAAAAATGTGCAACGTCAACGCGCTCGGAGTCTACGTGTGGGAGACGATCGTTTTCTTCAGGTAAGGCTCGGCTTTACGCGAGGAGCGCCCAGCCCAGCCTGCGGGTGCCCTGCCCCGAGCCGCCCTGTGCCTGCCCTCGGTGCCCGGGCTGGCTCTGGCACGGCCCCGGGCTCGGGACGCTCCGCGGCTCCGCGAGTTCCTCCGGTTAATTAGCGCCGCAATCTCGCTAACCGCAGTGCTGAAAACACCGAGCCCGGCTGCTTGCAAAGTGACAGCTAGTGGCGGCTGGCAATGCTGCACTTGAATTTGCCCGGGTAAATATTCCCACCTCGCCCCCTCCCCAGCCTCAGATTGCAGGTGAGTTCCGTGGGATGCCTTCAGTGCCTGCCTCTGAGGGCTCACCTCTATCCCTAGCTGCCTGTGTTTAAAATCACCGAAAGCAAATAATCATCTCCTTTCCGAACTTTTTTTTTCCTTTCATGGTGTTTTGAATACCCTTTCTTTGCAGAATCTAAATGAAAGCCAAAGGGGATGGGGGAAGCTTTCTCTAATTAAGCCCATTAGCACCCAGCTGTATTTTGACTCTGGTTTTGATGTGTTCAGTTTCTCATTAAGGCAAAGATAGAAGGAACATCTTTAGTCTTAAAGAATTGTTTCTTGTCCATCGGTCACTGCAGTGCTTTTATTAAATGGACAAAAAAAATGAGATGGTAGAAGCTTCTATATTCCAATGAAAAATGCAGCTTTCTGTAGCAAGTGAAAGACACCAAATATAGGCAACTGGAGAAAAAACCCTGTTTCATGACCTGAACTTGCTCATTAGTTTCAGCCTTCAATTCAATTGCATGGCTCTTAGTTCTGTGTTTTGCCAAAGTCTCATCTTGTAGCTTAATGTAAAACACAGACATCATTTGCATAAAATAACTGGCATAATACTTATTATTTTATGAATCACAGTAGCAGACCTGCCAATACCAGCTAGACTTTGAGCTAGCATTCTCTTCCCTTTTGAAAACAAAAGTCTTTCTAGGTATAAAAAAATGGAACATCTCCACTTTTTCCTGTAATTCCACAGAAATTCAGAGACAGCAAGACTGTCTGGTGAACTCAAAGCAGTAAATGTTTATGTTAGGTAAAGCAAGAGTTCTAGAAATAACTCAAGTCACCAATCTCTGAGAAGCAGTGCCCAACAACCAGCACTTCACAGCCAGCCTTTCTCATCTTAGGCACAAGTGTATTGCAGCCCTGCACAGTGGGATGGGCTGACAGGGAGCAAATGGATGTGCAATAAACTCAGTTCAACAGTGGGGAAGCATTGGGTAAAAAAAAAAACCAAAACAAAACAAACAAGACTAAACAACGCAAACACCAGAAAGCAAAAGGAAAATCACGTAACTGAAAAAAAAGTATTTCCAGGCTTGCATTTGCTATGTCCCTGGTACTGAAGCCTCTGCCTGGGTCTCCTCTGGAGTGCCAGAACAGTGAAACTGATGCACACTCGTCCTGCAGATCCTGTTCACACTTGTGCTTCACACCACACGTGTGAGCACTGACAGGTTCCCAGCACATCCATCAGAGTCATGGGCATTCAAACCCCTGGCAAACCAGTCACTTCAGATTCTAATGCAAACATTCATGATGTTATAAATTATACACAGACATATGTGATATTATATCACATTGCATCCAAAAGGTGTTTCTGGAACTTTAATTTCCCCAAAATCAACATTTAAGAATATTTGAAAATGCTTTAACTCAATTACAGGGAAAGGGTGAAATCAAATTGGTTTATATACTGCAATCATTTTTGAAATACATTTTAAAAAAACCCAAACAAAAAACTAATCAGTAATTCCTGTTCAGAACTGACTCTCCGCAATGTTTTTCTTTTTTTCTCTCCCGCTTTGTGTTACGTGTTCAATTTATTACAGGCCAAAAATCTACCAGCCTTTCCAGTCCAGGAATAGCTTTGCTATTTCAGTTTCAGCAAGCGAAGTTTATTAATTAACAGTCATTCATAAATTCAGTGTGCCAATTACTCCTGCACTCAGTCATACATGATGTTTAACAAACCCAAAGCTGATAATCCAATAATCCATAAGAGAAGTATGCATTGCTTTAAATTACAGAGTGCACCACGCTTTATTATCAGCCTGTCAAAGAGAATCCATTATATGTTAGCATATATACCACACAAACATTAAAAAAAAAAAACTAACATTCCAAGGAAAATTATATACAGCCAATATAGGAAAATAAGCCAATATGGAAAATAAGGCTAGATTTGTTGCTTAACAAAAATGGCCTCCACCAGCCATTTAAAAAAACAAGACCCCGTGGGAAAGAGAAACAGCTGGTGTGTGAATGCAAACATTATGGTACTGCCAATATAATATTTGTTTCTGTTCCACTTGGGGTGTTTTAGAAGGAATTTGTGATATGTGGCTTATTCTGACATGCCTTTCTTTATGGAAGAGCACTTCCCATCCTGCTACCTGCCTCCTCAGACTGCAGTCACTTAGCTGTGACTCAGGCTTTTACTGGGAGCCCAGGCAGGGCTGGGAACTGGGCTGGCATGGGAGATGGAGACAGCTTGTCTGAGCAAGCTTTCCTTACAGGTATCCAGGTAAAGCAAAGTGCTGGTTCTTTAAAATAGATTGGGCAGTTTGGGGCAATATTGGACACAGGAATTTCCAGATGTCCTGCTTATATCTGTGGAGACATTTACAATCATTCTCCCAGAGTCTGACTACACATCCTGAATGTTCAGCTGTGCATTCCTTCATGCAGAACAAAATGCTCCCTTATCCTGTGATGATCTTGCCTGGACTTTGAGGTAGCATTGAATTTTAATAGCTGTAATGGTCCAGAAACACCACTGCATAAGCTGGAGGTAGGAATGCACCTTGTCAAATTGGGAGAGAAAAGATGCCCTAGAACTGACACCTTACCCAAATGGACACTGTCCTGTGAGGCTTTGAAAATCTCTGGGCCTGATTTTGGTCCTGATACCAGGAATCAGCAGCACGACCTTCGTGACTCAAGATCAGGGCTGGCCCATTCTGAACAGCAAGCTGTCAGCTAGCAGGAGTGATTCCAGGCAACTGCTCCAAGTGAGTCACAGGCTAAAAGTTGCTGCCAGCCTCAGTGCCTATTGGATTGCTCCAACTGGCATGTTTTTATTCCCTCCTGTCAGTAACAGAGCTCTTCATTGCCAGTTTTTAAAACAATGAGAAGGTGCCATTGTGAAGCACCAACTTCATGGGGAGAGGAAAAAAAACACGAACAGACCTCCTAAAACAGTCTTGGAAAGTAAAGGGAATGATTGGAGAGCTGCTGGTTTCATCTCCTTGAAAATACCAAGAATGAGAAGAAAAACCTGCACTGTGTCTCCAAGGCTCCTGCTACAGCTCTGCAGGGAGAGGTGACGTTACAGAATGAAGCCCTAACCTGAGACTTCCAGAGCCACAAGTTAAATGATGTAGCAGATATTCTCAAGAGTCACGGAATACTTTCCATGCTAACTAAAAGCCACTACAAGTTGTGCCTTATGACCTGTTGTGCCTCTGCAGAGTCCCTCATCTCCATGAAATAAAAATGATTTAGCAAAGTCTTGGACCAGATGGTTCTAAGGATACTCTTTAGTTGCTTTGGTCTGCAACCTTTAATAGCCCCATTAGAGACCCCACTAAAAGGGTTACAGAGCCAAGGTCTGAAAATGTGACTATGGGGACAATTCTAGAAACCCTTACAAATCATTCTGTAAAGAAAGATTAATTTGGTGTCATTGCAGTAAAAGCACAAAATGTCTGAGACTCTGCCTTCTGCAGGGACTTTGATCCATCCATCCTGACTCTTGCATTTAAGACAAATCAACGTAAACAACATAAAACATTTCCTAACAGCCTAGTCTTAACCTTCTTCTTAGCCAAACAGCTGCCTTAAACAACTCCAGACCTGCTCTGTGGATGGTTCAGAGCAAAAGACAGGGTCCACAAATGTTTGGGAAAAAACCCCATTCTTTTCTCCCCACCTTAGGCTGGGTACAAAGAGCAAGAAAACCCTAAATAACCAGCTTGCTTATTAAAACCATTATAATGAATGCTGCGTTTTATCACATGGACTTACAAAACACCCTTGGTGTCTGAGGCACTGGTGCTGGGCAGATTTTAGGTAATGTAGGCTGGCTGTCCACCTTGGCTCACTCTGAACATCACCCCACACTGCAGCAAGTCCCACTGGCAGAACAGAGATTTGCTGTTCAAATACCTGAGAGGAGCTGCTTTGAAAAGAGATCGAGGTTGGAGGGAATGGTCAGACCCTGCCCTTACAAGCAAAGGCACTACAGAGACTTCCTTCAAAAACAAGAATTTAGGTATGGGAATTCTCATTCTCCTTCTCCCATAGGAAGAGTTGGAGACCCTCAGGTATGAAGCAAGTCAGCAGCCCTCTGACTGTGAGAGTCCTAGATTTCACAGCTCAGGAAAAGGCTCAGGAAGTTCACTCTGCTGCTGAGCAAGTGATTCCAGCCAGAAAGGAAAGCTCTCCTAAGCAACAGCACAGGGCAGCTCCCCCTGGTCCTGGGCAAACACATCCCTTGAGAGCTTAAGAAATTCATCTCACCAAACCCTCATGAGCTGACCTGCATAGAAAAGGATCTCAACATCTGAATTAAGAAGTTAATCAGTGTCCAAAATTAAATTACTTTATCATCCCAGCACCGAGCAGCAATCACTCATCTGCAATAGGAAACCAGCAGATAGACCTGTTCTCATTTCACCCCAGTATGCAGCTTAAAAGGACTCTCCAAATTCCAGTGTCAGAACAAGGTGTCAGACCACCTAATGAATAGAATTGCTATTTAGGTACTGATGAAAGACAAGGGTCTTATAAAAATAAATCATGCTTTAAAAATCACACAGACTCACAACATTTAATTATGTCAAATCACATCACCTATTCTCACTTGCTTATTTTCTATAACCTGGAGCTTTTCTGAGATCTCAAAGTGATCAATATTAAGACAACAGATAGGCTGTTTACAAATTATGACTTCCATCTGGTTTATTTGGCTGTTTCAGCTCTCACTGTTGTGGCACATTAAATTACGGTTTCACTGCTTCCAGTAAATTACCCTTTTGTTCTCATTACCTGGCATGTTTCTACTGACCTTTATCTATCAGCTAGAACACAAATTATTGGGTTTTTTATGAACTATGGTTACACCTGTGCACCTCACACCTTCCAAGAGAAAGGATTCATCATAAGCTTTCAAAAGCTAAGAATGTCATTCCAGCACACCCTTTGTCATTCCACCACAGTTTGATTCAATTTTTTGATGGACAAAAAAAATAATTCCAAGAACTTTTGGTGACTTTAGTTTGGGGAAAAAAAATCCAACAAAATCACAAAAACCCAAACCAACAACACACCAAACCCCAACATCAGCTTGGGATGCATGAAGCAAAAAGGAAGGAGTGAGAGAAGCAGGAATTCCTCCTGCAAGGCATGGAAGGATCAGCAGCAGCCATGACCAGAAAACTCAACACCAGACTGTGGCTGCTGACTTCCAGACCTACCTGCACAGCCCAGGAAAGAGCAACTTTTGCATTGTACCAGCAGAATAAACTATTGCTAATTGAACAGGTCACTACCCTTTAAAGAGACAAAAAAATTCACTGATTTCTTTTCTCTCACCTCCCCAAAGTATCCAAACAATTTACATTTGCGCTTACAAAGGCAGACAGAACAGAAACCATTTCCTTCCGAAGGAGGTGGTTTGCATTGGGATTTCTTAGCCAAGACTGGTGCAAAATGTTACAGCTCCTTTCCCCTGTGGGGAAAGTGCTGATCCAGTCCAGCTGATCTGGTGCTATCGATCCTACACACACCTCCCAGCTGCTCTTAAATCTCTCTGATGCTTCAAGGGACTAATGCACAAAAACTGAAAAAATCCAGAAATACAATATTTGGCCTCCCCTCAGCAAGCCCAGAGGGGGCCTGCAGAGAACAGAAATAGATGGAGGCAGAGGCACCCATCGTTCACGGAGCTGAGCTTTTCCCATTGTGCAGACAATTAGTGCATCCATACAAAGCACCACGGTGAGCTGCTCATTTGGGGACTGCACCACATCTGGCTGGTACATGGGCACCATTGGCATCCTGTAAATACCTCTCTGCTGGGTATAAGTGCCAGCAAAAAGAGCAGGAGAAATCTTAATTCACCAAGCCTCACAAAATTTAGATTTTGAGAGGTAGGGCAAAACAGAAGAAAACACTTTAGCAGCCCTGCTTTCCTTCTGGTTTCTCCCTCTTCGCTCTTCCGCTGAGGCTCACAGCCTGCGCTAAAAAAATAAAAAAAGGGGGGAAAAAAATAGAAAACACCCAAATGCCTCAGCAGACAGCCAGGGAAGCCTCCTGTGTTTATCAGTGCCTCGCCGTGGGGCGGGTGAGGACGGAACAGAGCTCCAGGGGTTGCCAAGCCCGGCGGTGTCGCATGGCTGGAACAGCAGGGCTTGCAGTGCCATCAATCATCCCCGGGCTGCCTTCGGAGCAGAGCTGCCGACAGCCGCTCCCTCGCCCTGCCTGCGGCCGCTCGCCCGGAATGCAAATCCCGAGCCCCGGCAGCGCCGGAGCGAGCGCAAATCAATGAAACAGCAGCGCAAGGGGATCGGGGCATCGCGCCTCTGCCTCGGCAGCTGAGCCAGGAATCCTGCGGGAAATCCACACAAAATCATGGTTTGATCACCTTTGCTTGATTTCTTCCAATTTTGTTTTTATTCTTTTGGTTCAGCTGATGGCCGTAGAAAGAGGCGTTGTATAAAGCCTCGAGCAGAGACCCCTCCTCCTCTCTTTTGTAGAAGAGTTACAAAACCTGAGAGCTTGCAAGGGCCAGCTGTTATCAGCATCCTTTAAAAAAGCCTTAGCCCCAAATGTCCTTGCTGGTGCCAACAGTGCCTGTGCAATGTTGGTTCAGTTCCCCATTGCAGCAGGGTATGTTCACCACAGGTCTCGCCTCAATGAGGAGGGGAAAACCTCCAGTTCCTTGCTGGGTGAGGGAACCATTCCCTATGAGAATGCGAGGACAGGGTGTGGACAAAAATGTGACTTTCTGAGGGGTATGTTTACAATCCTGTCTCTGTTTTCTCCCAGTGCTTTCACCCTCTGGAAGCACTGCTGACCAGGACAATAGTTGCTGGCACAGCCACGCACAACGCAGAGTTCTTTCCTGCACCAGGTCTCCCAAGATCTCATTTACAACCCAAAATGTGTGCATCCCACCTCTCCTGCCACCCCACGGGCCTGGGAGTTGCAAGCATTGTCGAGTTTCCAGCCCCATCCATCACACCCTGACACAGAGCTGTGGACTTTGAAATCATCACCCAGCAGTGTGGCTGACAAAGCAGCAGCCTCATCAAACACAACTTACTCTCCTGCATCAGGGCTGAAAAAATGCAGTTTGGTTTCTTCAGTTCCCTGACAAAACAAAGTCAGAGGGCACCTGGAGAGGGGAGGGGAAAAAATCCCTCCTGGGCAGGGGACCCGGGGCTTAGCCATTCATTCCAGAAGTGACATTTCATTATTGCTCATGAATAAACCAGTGAGTTACACCAGGAATCACAGATGGCACAGAGGGAAAGCTCAAGTCCAGCCTGGTATTTGCATTGCAATGAAAATGATCAATTCCATCAGAAAATATCAACATGAGCACTCACAATCCATTTTACACAGCACAGAATTCACCAGAGAGCCCCAGTTCCACCACAGGACCCACAGTTTTGTAGGTAGGTTACACAGGTTAGCTCAGGAAACCTCTTCAAAGGACCCTGCAGCAAAAAGTTCCATTTCAGAAGATAAAATCCACCACTCTGCACCACGTGTCACATCTCTTAGAAGAATTCTATTCATACCACTTCTGACTTAGCAAAAAAAGTTACAACAGCCTCACTCGATCTTAAGGAGCAGCATAAATCCTTAAACTAAAGCTAATTTTTAAAAAGCTGCTGTAGCTGCTATTTGAACTGACGAGAGCACGGCTGCAGAGCTATAGATAGGAGAGCATCCAGGATTTCTTGTAACTCCCTGACACTTGTCTGGGCTGTGATCTAAAACCTCTGACGTCAATTGAGGCTCCCATTGCAGCTCTCCATCCAAACACCAAATCAGGAGCACATCAGCAAAGAGAATATTCTTACCTACATTATGAAGTTTCATCTTGTTAAGACATTTTCCCCCTTTGTTTACTGCCTTCAGGAGGGCTGTTTATGCACCACTTTGAATATCTGACTAGCCCTCCTGACTTTAAAAGGAATATTCAGTGTGTGTGTGAAGCTACAGACACATGCTTTTGTCTTTGCAAGGATGTTTTCCCCTTTGTTTTTCAACAAGAAGCAAAAAGCAATTTTAACTTTATTTTTTTTGTAAGTCTCTCAGTATGGGCACAGGTAAGAATCAATGCTGGTGTTTGCTGGATTTATCTCACAAGTGGTTAAAACCTGAGCTTTGACTTGTGCTTCTCTGTTGTTTGAACTGTTTTCAAACCTGTCTCAGAGGCTTAGGATCGTACATCTCCAGAAAGTCACTGCATGGACTCCAAGAGCTGTAGATGCTTCTGGAAGAGGATATAGTTGAGAAAAATCACTAGAGATAATGCCTGTGGCTCAAAATTTAATTTAACAAACACTTCTTAGTATGCAATAAGCAAGAGTGACCACACAACCACAATCCTTGTAAGGAGCAGAGACCCAGCACAAAACTGAGCATTATTCCCATACAATTTATTGGCCTCCCTGTGCTATTCCCAACTATATCCAACGTGCAGATTTCTCCTCCTCCCAGCCAATTGTCCAGTCATTTATTATTTTCCTACTGCTGTGTCCAGGCAGCGTCAGCAAATGTTCCAAGTGCTGGTGTCTTTCCATGGAGTTAATCAGTGTAATTGGGATGGTTTATAGTTCTGGACAGAGTGTTTTGCCATATGGCATAGGAGCCATGGGCTGCAGGAACGTGGCAGTGGAGCACAGACACCAGAATGCTGCAGTCTGAAGAGATTTTTCTCACTCCAGTGAAGTTGTTACAGCTTTCCCTGGACAGGAACGATCACAGAGGGTTAATTCCCTGAGGTTCATGTAAAAGTGCCTCCCAGCTCCTCTCCTCATCTACAGCCACAGGACCAGTGACAACACGGGTGGTGAAGGACCTTTGGGAGTGTTTTGGGATCCTTTGGGTTAAAACTTTAACTGATTACATCCTGAGACTACTGCAATGCAGTTACTTCTGGTGCAAGAGCTAGAACTGGTTTAAAGAGCTCACAGCAACAGCACAGCCATCCAGGACAGAAACATTTAACAAGCCTACTCTTTCTTTCCTGTCCCCATCCTCCTGCCACTAATGGAGACATAATAGATCATTGCCCATTTCTTTCTCAGAGTGAAATCTCCCCACAGGTTCTCAATTTCCGTATTTCTCCAGTATCACTATACACATCCACTTTCCTATCCTGTTCCCATATTCTGGCTTGCTCCCTGCCTCTCCTGCATAAACACTCAGCTGAATTAAGAAAATGACCATGTCCAAATTCCCTTCCCTCCTGTGAGAATTAACTTTAAAATTCACCCCTGAGTACACCCCACAGCCACAGGCCAGGGGCTGTAACACACCAGCAGCAAGGGATTGAGATCACTCCTGTGCACCCAGCACACCTGCAACACTCACAGCTCCTTCTACCCTGCACCAGGATAGGCCAAAAATTCAGTTCTGGGGCTCTCTTCTCCCACACAGCTTCTCTATTCCATCTCCTTTCCACCTCTAATGCTGCAGGCCAGAAATTCAGACAAGGTGATGGAGAAAAACACACAGGCAATGAGTTTCATCCTATTTAATTGAATTGCATATCAATATTGATTGTGCTATTAATTTTGATGGTAAATCTAATCATTAAAATAAAAAGTCTGCTTGCAGGCTCTGCCAAGCCTTCCCAGCAAGGGTCTGGCAGCATTCCTCTCTAGATAACATGTTGGTGTGCAGACAGAAATAAATGTCTGGGTGCAGAGTTTAGGGCTGCCCCTCTTTCTTCTCAGGACAATCTGTCCTTCCTGCTGCAGAGAAGAGAGACACAAGCAGCCCCAGCATCATCTGAATCCAGGCTGGGCTCTGCTGAGCTCCAGGATCTGTTCAGAGGCCTCTGTGCCCGGGGAGAGGTTTCAGGAGGAGGAAGAAGAGTTACCCCAGGCTGCACTGTCAGTCATGGACAGCATGGTGCCTGTCTGTGCCCAGCTCTCTGATGTTCTCTGTGTAACTCAGAGCCCACTGGAGTCAATAAAACAGAGCTGATCGATTCTCCCATGTCCCCCAGCCCCAGCAGTGCCCTAGCCTGGCTTTGAAGGTAATGGGGGAAGCAGTTTTTCTGCACACCTCAGCCTGCCTCAGACCTGATGGGTATTTCCCTCCCCTGGGATATCTCCTTAAAGAACACATCACATTTGAAGGACAAATGTGTGAGGCGGCTCACCTGAACACTATCCCCAACACATCCCTGCCAAGGTTTTTGGCTTGCTGTGTTTCAAAAATAAAATTAAAAAACCAAACAAACCACTTCAGAAACCTCTGCTGAGCAGCACAGAGCCAGGGTAGGGGCTGAAGTGTCTTCTATCTCCCCAGCCTGCAGAGATCCCACTTCTCTGGAGCCACTGATGTGGCACCACTTTACCTTCGCATTTTGCAGAGAGATATTTCCTCTGCAAACGCTTGTTTTGCAACAGTTTGTTTCTGCTGCCAGACGTATTTTTTTACGCTCAGAATTAATGATTAACAATTAAATTATTTGACAAGGGAATAGAGGCCCTGTGCTAATTAAATTCCTTCATCACTCCTCTTTGAAAAGAAAAAAAAGAAAAATATATTTCTCGGTATCAGCATTCAGCCAGAACAGGGCATTTTGTGATGTTGGACTTAATTAGATGGACAACCATGGCCACAGCCAAAAAAAAAAAAATGAAAATACTGCTCAAGGATCATGCAAATGGGAGGAGGAAGAAAAGGAAACAGCCAACTGGGGAGCCAGGAATCAGGTGAACAGACACATCCAGACTGAAGAAGAGCTACTTTCTAAACCAAATAATTATTTATAAGAATGTATCATCTGTTTAGGTGAAACAAAATGATGCAGAAAGAGTAAACACTGCCTGTACAGGCTGGGAAAAACCAGCAATAGGTGTCCTGCAAAGCTTGACTGCTCTGTTTTGAGGGATGCAATCCTGAGCTGCTGAGCTGCTCATCCCCACCACTTGCACATCCTGCTGGTGGGCTGGACCTCCCGGGGGCTTGCTGGTGTCTGCTCACACACCAGCATTCATATCACAAAAGATTATGCTAGTTCATCGACCCTGTGAAGAGATCCTTCCCATTGTAGCTGCTGTGATGATTGCCTGATGGCACTTTCTCAGGCAGATCCACTAGGGATTACAGCAGCATAAATAAGATAAGCCTCTGTCTGACTGCTATTAAAATGCGCCGAGACGCTCGCTCGGCTCAGACAACTCTTACACCACTGCAAACCCCGTCCTCGGTGGGTTTGTTACAGCCTCTGCCTCCCTTTGTTTACTCACAGAATAAATCTTCTCCCAGAGCAGCACAGCAGCCCACACTCAATTTCCAATTCTCTTCCATTGCCAATAATTTTAGGATCACTTGGCAATTCCCCTCGCCTCGTCTCTGTGAGCCAGGAGACGAACTGTCCTGCGGGACTTGCGAGGGTGTTCTGGAAGGACTGAGGCATGGAGGCAATCCCAGAAAGCTCCCAAGACAGCACATAAAGCACTAGTCCAGACAGACCTGAAGACAGAGGAAGCTGGCAGATTATTTTGGGTGCTGTCTGAGCTAAGCTGCCATTGCAAAGCTCAGTTGTCTCAACCAGAGTGAAGATTTTGGGGCTCTGCTAGACAGAATCCATCCACCTAAAGGCAGCGGGGTGGATCAGCCTCTCCACAGCTCCCAGTGGAGTTCTCAGCCATTATTTCTAAGATAGAGAGTAGACTCAGCTGCCTGCTTTCTTGCCTTTTCTTGTTAAATCCAGGGGGAGTCTACTTTTAGGAAAGCATCTAGTAAACAATCAGAAACTGGAGGGAACTCAGAACTCACCATTCCCAGGCAAACACCACACAGCAGCCAGACAGATTTTAAAACTTGCATCGAGACACTGAAGCCTTGTGTGACAGTGCCAGCACATCCCCAGAGGTGCTCCCAGGGACTGGTCATAGGGATGGGCATGAAGCTGCAGAAAGCAGTGGGGCTGGGAGAGAAGGGTCCTCTCCCAGAGGTTTCTGGGCTACAGTTATCCAAATATTTATTTCCATGTAGAAGTGAGCCGATTAAATTAATTTATTTGCAGCTTTGATGCAGAAAGGATCAGAAAATGGCACCCAAGAAATACAGACTCACTCATTGGAAGTGGAGTGATTATATCAAGTAGAGGCTTTCACACTGAATTTAGGGGAAAGAGGAGCACCAATTTGTGCCTTTCCACCTCATCTTTTAAAACAAACGCCAGGAGAATTGCAGTTTCTAATTATCTTTTTCCACTTAAAGATTATTAGATGCTTATTAAGTTTGTATTGCCTCTCCCCTCCCACACACATTTTCCATTTCCATATACTTCATCCAGTCTACAGTTAATGAGAAGAAATCAGTGTATTGCACTGTCTGGCATCTTGCTGAAGTGGCAGAAGTCTTTGGTTACCAAGTCATTTGCTGCTTAATTGAAATCTTTTCTCTGGACTCATTGCCATGCAGACACTCCATTGGAATGCAGCAGTCAAGCCCAGTATTGATTGTCCTCCCACTCCCAGCTTTCTTCTGCGTTTGCAAATCAATTGCACCCTGTTGCTTTCCTTCTAAAAACAAATTAAATTTAAAAGCATCACCCATTCCACAACCCCATTTACCCCTGAAACACATTGGTTCTGCTTTTCTTGGGGCAGAGATGGGGACAAGGCAAGAAATGGGACGTGGCTGTAGCAAGAGAGAAATCCACACCTTGTCAGGTCACAACTGAGAAAGAACTGCAGCAGCCTGCTCAGGTATGATCCAGTGAGGGAGAGGATTGGGAGTACACAAAGGAGTGATAAAATCCCAGTTTTAGGCTCTCACTGGAAGTGATCTGGAATTAATCTCCCCTCTTCACTGCAAATTATTTTTAACAGTTAAAAATCCAGCAATCAGAGAACTCTGTTGCAACTTGCAGAAGGAGCCAGACTGCAGTTGTGAGTTTGCAGGACTGAAGACCAAGGCTTGGCAAGCCATTGCTGCTGGCATCAGAAAAGAAAGTCAATGCAATGCAGGCTACCAGATTCCTGATTTTGAAAATAGGCACCCAAGCACTGCTGAATCCCATCTGATTTTTTTAAAGTTCTGAAGAATCAAATGATTCAAAATGCTCTTATTTGAGAGCATTTGTCAATGATAACAAATCTCTTTGGGGTTTCAGCTCAAACTTGCATTGGAAGAGCTCATCTTTGGGGGTGGGATCACATTAATACCATGCATAGTTACAGTCCCAAACTCTTCCCAAAAGATCTTGTGTCAGTGTTTAGTGCTACTCCTGCAGAGCTTCCCAAGGTGAGGCCCCTATGCTGTCAGAGGACTCTGGTGTCATCTGTGAGGAAATGTGGAATCAAATAGCTTGTGCCTTTTGTAAACTTCCTTAGACCTCCCAGCTGCTCTGCCAGGGGCTCCTCACCTTCCCACAGCCTTTGTACTTAAAACTATTCAGGAGTTTTGCAGCGTTTGAAGCAATGGCCCCACTTCCTCCTGAGCTTTGGCTCACTGTACATTTGCATTGCAACGCTGCCTGCAGGCTTTCCTCAGCACCAGGCACCTGAACCCACAGGCTCACCCTAAGCACGTTGCACAGGTGATTTGCAGGATTTTTTGGATCATCTAGGCAATTTTACTCAACACTTGCAGGCTGGGAATAGACTGGCATTCAAATAGAAGCCGTACAACAAGAGGAAGGGTGCTGAATAATGTCTGTTCTTGTCTAGGAAATCAAACCTTCCTGCAAAGCTGAGAATGAGCACCTAATGCCAAGGGTTACTTGCTCCTCTGCAGATGGCAACAACAGACTTCCTACCGATTAATCATCACCCTGCAGATCCTGCAGACTCCCATCGAGTCACAAGGCACATTGCCAGCCATAGGTTTTGTCTTCTACAGATAAATTTGCGATTTCACTCTTTCTGCCCCAGAGTCCATACAGGTCCCAGAAACATTCCATTTCCTTTCATCTTCAACCCAACATGAGTAAAATTTCAGGATCACACTCCAGACACTCCAGCTGTGTGTTGAACTCAGACCCTGCATTGCAGGTACCACTAGCAAAGGCTGCTATTTTTTTGGATCAGCAAAGCCACCCCTCTCTCCTACAGCCCCACAGGCTCTGCACCAGCTGTACCACCACGTGATGCTCATTAAAACCTCAAACCCCACATTCCTCTGATCCTACCTGCCTTTTGGAAAATCATTCTATCAGAGTACTGAATATGCTCCTTGCTATTTGCCCTGTAATTAAGCAGTAATTGCTGCCCAAGGCTAATCTCAGAGTGTATTTCACCTGTGGAGCTCAGCCCCAGAGTTCACATTTGTAATTTAGTGGCACGCCAAGGAGCTATACCTAAACTCACAAAAGGATTTTCAGTGCTCATCATCTCTCTTCTACTTTGGTGGCAGCTGGGATTCTGTATTTGGAGATGTTTGGGCTGGGCAAACAAATTAGCCGAGACCAGCCTCATTAGGAATTCACATGGGTACCCGTCCTGCCTCAGCAGGAATAAGATGCTGACTGCTCTGTTTCTGGACCCCAAGCCCTCCCCAACATGGGATACACACTGAAACTCTTCTTTATTTCTACTTGCACAGCCTGGCAGCCTCCAAGGAAGCTGAAGCAGCAGCTCGATCTGCCCCCAAACCCATGTCTCCTTCTGATTTCTTGGATAAGCTGATGGGGAGAACTTCAGGATACGATGCCAGGATCAGACCAAATTTTAAAGGTATGCAAAAAAACCCAGCTTTTTTTTCATTTTGGGGCTGAAAACTACATGGAATCCTCATTAATATCTTCCTAATGCTGTATGAAATATGAATACTTATGTTCTTACAAAGTATGTATTATAAGGATATTTGGCACATGGCTCCCTGTAGGTTTCTGGAAAGACATCAGCAAATGTCTGCTCAGAGTGGAAACAACCTTGTAAGAATTTCACATACTGTGAACATAGAGCCCCCCAGCCCCTGCTTCAGTATAGGGATGGAGGATCCTGTCAAAGCAAGCAGGGACTGGCAGGGAGCTGAACATCTCCAGAGGTCAAGATTAAATCCCCAACTTGCCTTTCCCCTGGAGTCACTGCCCACAGCACCTGCTAATGGCAGGCAATGTTCCCCTCTTACAGCCTCTGCCAAGAGCAGCCTCTCCCATCAGCTCCAAAGAAATCCCAAACCCATCCCTGTCCCCCACAGTAAAGGGGCTCTTGAGCCCAACACGGCTCTATTTTCCCCACCCAGTTTTCCAGGCTACCCCAAATTCCATGGCAGCTAAGCAGCACTGAATCAAGCCCTGGCAGAGGCAACAAAGCCTCTTTCCTCCTCAAAACACTTCTTCTAGCAAGTGTGGGGTTTTGTGGTGGGGGTTTTGGATGGCTTTTTCAGCCTGGTCTGATGGAAGATGTCCCTGCCCGTGGCAGAGAGGATGGAACTGGAGGGTCTTCAAGGATCCTTCTAATTCCAACCATTCAATGATTTTTGTTTTCCTCTCTTTTTAACTGAGCTCACTTTCCCGGGGCTCTCTGTTCCCAAATCACGCCCAGAGACAAAGCAGGACCTCCCCGTCTCAGCCACTGCCCGGCTAACTCCAAAGCTCATTTTGTTCGCTTCTTTTGTTTCCTGCAACCAGTTCCCTCTCCCCCGGAGCCACTGGCAGGGCTGACAGGACTCCCAGGACCCATTAATCACTGGTGACAGCACCTGGCTCTCAGTTTGAGCAATAAACTCTCTGCTGGGCCTTTAAACCCAAGGAAAGGTGGGAACCCTGTGTCCCAGTAGCCAAGCAGACAACAGAGCACACTGCTGCTCGTATCCAAATCACAAGGAGTTAAAACACCACCCTGCAAACCTGCCTACCTCTAAATTATGCACACACACAAATTAAACTTTAATATTTAATGAAATGTATACATTCACTTCCTGCTGAAAGAAGCTGTATTGCATTTTTATTTGAGATAATTTAATTTCAGTTTTATTTCAATGAGCTACACCTTCCCCTCAGGGCAGTTTTGCTGGCTTAGCCTCCCACACATAAATCAGGCTCCAATTTATATGGGAGGCATAGGAGGTGTTTTACAGAGCTTGGGGTTGTAGCTCTCAAAGCACATCATTTAAATTAACTGCAGTAACTCATAAGGACATTTTAATTGCTTAGATCTAAATGAAAATAATACCAAAGATCCATATCAGATTGATTTTTGGGGAGGTGAAGATTAACAAAAAGAAGATTGCAGCTTTTCTGTAAATGCTGTAAAGTCTGGACTTAGCTGTGGATTCAGATTCTGAGAACAAATAAATAGTATTTGGGTTTTAAGTAGGAGGATGAAGTCAGGAGCTCGAGCAGGGACAGAGAGGAACCTGGCAGTGCTGGGCAGGGGAGCTCCCACCCAGGCTGTGCCTTATCCTGCTGCTGGAAAACTCCACTCCTCCACAGCTGCATCTCAGCATAGAGGAAGAATATTTCAGTGGCAGGCAGGGAGATTTCTAGAGCTTCTCACAAGCTGAAAAATACCAAAAAATCACCAAATCCCACAGGGAGCTCGTGACTCACCTTGGACACACTGAGAAGAGCTCAGTGCCTCACCAAGAGCTGGGCTGCCCCAAGGAGCCTCCACATGCTCGGGGCCAAACCCACCCCACACTCAGCTGCATGTCAGCACTGGATCAGGAACAGGGGGCCCAAAATATTCCAAGGCAGAGCCACGAGCACGTGCAGTCATCCAGGAGGTCAGCTCAGTGTTTCCCTTACACTGTGCCCTTTGGCAGGGGAATCACCTGCTCAAGGACTTTTAATGTGGTTCATGAATGGATCCAGACCAGAAAACAATGCCCCTGAGCTCAACAGAGGGGATGAAACAAGCACTAAACCTGATAACTGTGTGCTTTCAGCTTATGGATAAAACTTTGGGTAAGAGGGGTTGGTGAAGGCAGAGGGAGGAAAAAAGAGAATTTTTGTGTCTGATAGCTCAAGCTGTGCCAGTGTTTAACAGTCTGGAGAAAGCTGCACAGACTGAACAGTGAGAGATGCTGCTGAGCTGGCAGTGCTTGTCTGGGGGCTGGTTAGACACAGCCTGCCCAGATTGCCTGGGACTCACACCAAGAAAAGCCCAGCAGAGAGCATCACTGCAGGGGACAGGCACAAACTTTCGGAGGAGGCCCAAGTAGGAGAGGAGGAAAGAGAAATAAGGAGGAGAAAACCAAGCTCCAAATGTTCCTCAGTAATCAGGAAAGTCCATTAATTTCCACCAGGAGGAAGTTTGCACTGATTAGAGGCACAAGGCTCTCATTAAAGCCATTCCTCCCCCCCAGTATTTCATGCTGCAGCAACTGCCAGACTGCAGATGTGACCTTAACAGGAACATCACTCCCCCAGCAGGCTGAGCCACCAGGCAGTGGTGTTTGAAATGCAGATACCATCCCTGAGTCCATAAAAAATGGGGGAATAATCTGAAAATCCACACTCTCTGCTTTCACAGATCTTATCTTCCCAGAAGCACCTGTCAAAGGGATGGTGTGAGATTAACTCCGGTGTAAAAGGGACCTTGGTCCCTGGAGCAGTGTCTCTGCTCTCTGCCTGGGCTGCCTTTCCCCACCACACCCTGGGCATGCCCACAGCAGCCTTTGGCAGCCCTCAGAGCAGAGCCCCCTTTTGCTTCAACCCTCTACAAAAAATCATGTCTAAGTGTGATCAATCCACAGGTTTGCCAGGCACCAGGTGTGCCCTGATTCCAAAATATTCCCCAGCATTTTGTGCTGAACTGCAGCTCTTGGCATCTCCCTCTGTGTAAATGCAGCATTTCCACTTCAGATTTTCCAGGCAATGTTGAGAAACACTTCCAGTCACACCTTTGGGCATCAGTAGACACAGACAGACTGACCCCCATGCCCACAAACCACAATATTTTCATCCCTTAACCCTCACTCCTCTCCTTTGGTGACCCCTTAACTTCTCCAGTACAAATAGGGTAAGCAAAGCTCTGGTCTGAAAGCAAATCAAGCCCAGGAGAGGCATGGCCCAGAGACCAGGATTACCTTCTGCCCAAGCAGGACAGGCAGAGAATTCCTGCTGGCAGAGCCCTGAATTCTCCTAGCCAGCTGTGAGCCCTCGCAGCCTGGATCAGGATCATCACCTGGGGTTTGGGGTTTACAGGCAGTTCTGCCTGGAAACACCAACAGCAACACAAGAAACACAGGCACTGAAACTTCTGAAAAGGAGATCTCAGGGCACTGGAAAGGTCTTTGGGATTTGTAACCTGGGGTTTACTCTGCTGAGCAGCCAGTCCCTCCCTGCTGTTTGAGGGTCGAGCAGGCAGGGTCAACCCAACACCACCATCACCATGTGGGGTGTTTGCTGCTTTAGCCAGCCTGATCCCTACAGCTCACTCTGCTGCTCTGGCTTGGAAGGCAGCATATCATCCTAGTTGTGAGTATTTCATGAGTACACCTGTAAATAAAAGTCAATTGTCTCTCAGCTCCTTTCTGGGATACTTTGCTGTCATGTTCAAGGTGAGATTGCCACCCGTACAGCCAGGTCAAGATACCTGGAAACTGTCCTGGCTGGCTCTGATCTATCCCTGCTCCTCTGAACAGTTCCCAGAGATATATAAACACTGCCAAACAGGGGGACAGAGGCAGAGCACAAGCACTGCCTGGTGTCAAACTGGCATCAGAACCAGACTGAATCTGGCCGGGTCACCCAGGCCTTACTCCCCTACTCACCCCATTCCCACAGCAGGTTTTAACTCCACAGAGGGGAAATCCTTTATTCCAGGAGCACACAGTGAACTGCTGTTCCAATCTGTGTTTGTCATGCAGGCCCACCAGTGAACGTCAGCTGCAACATTTTCATCAACAGCTTCGGTTCGATTGCAGAAACAACCATGGTGAGTAAAAATCACAGCACAGCTGCTCAGCTCCTGGCTCAGCCTCACTGCCCTCTCAGCAAATGCAGCACTCCCCTCCTCCTCAGAGTAACCAGGGAAAAACACTCAGTGCTCCCAAGCTTACTCAAACTTTGAGTAAATTGATGGTCAACACACAAGACTCATTTCATGTCGCTGAAAATCACAGAGGCTCCATCTGCATCTCATAAAAACACCCCATAAGCAAAGGACAAGGGTCAGAAAGGAAAACAAATAGTCTTTTTCTGAAGATTTGCCTAAGGCTCCAAGCTCAGCAACAGTTACAGATACTTTGTGTTTAAGTGGGCATAAATCCAATAATCTGGATTCAAAGAGAAGGGAAATCAGCTGAACTCCAATTCGGCTTGCACCAGGATTTCAGATTCCCAAAGATTAAGAGAATTATTAAAGGCTACAATGATTGTTTTCTTGGAGACATGTTTCTGGTAGACAATGATTTTTAGTAGAAAATCAAAACCAATATTTCTGAGTTAAGGCTCACTTCATACAAAATTAGTGAGCATGGCTAAAGGCTGTGTCTAATTGGCAAGGCACTAGGAGCAGAGGATCACTAGAACAGGAGCTAATTGCTCCATCTGAAAACTATTAAAGATTGGTTGTGACATAACCAGTGAACAGCAAAGGAAGACTCTGGAGGTACTGTGCCTTACTGCTGTGCTAATTAAAGATAATCCAGAAATATGGTGTTTAATTACCCTCTGGTAATCCTTTTTCTAGAAAAATGCTGAAAAAGAATGCAAGGCTCCAGCTTCAGGCATTCTGTGCATTCAGGCAGGAAGTTTTAGGCCTTGCATATAGATCACACCCCTTGACTTGAACAAATTACTTGGCATGCACACGACTGTCAGAGAGAGCCACAGCCACACAACTCAGGTTGTAAGTCTCTTCTGACACAACATCATTCTGCTGGAAATATTTGAGTTGGGACAGTTGAGTTCTGGTAGTGGAGAAGAAAACAAAAGCTGTTATTCTGTCCAAACACAAGGAAGCAGACTTCCTATCTGGTCTGCAGAGTTTTTCAGAGCTCACAGGTGAGGAGTGCAGCGCGGATTCATTTATATATAAAGCAAAGGAGGAAGAGCTGTCACTGAAATACACATTTTAATTTACTGTTTATGGTTTCCTCCTTTGGTATTACAGGAGTGCAGTTCCTACACACCAACCAGAGTGCAGGGGAGCAGGACAAGCCCACAAAGGATCTGTGCAGTGTACAGAGCACATTCCACTGAAGTGTTTTTCAGTGCATCTGTCCCACACTGCGAGATGCACTGGGGCAGCCAAAGATGCCCCATGATCCCTGTAAGCAGGATGCTCCATAAAATTAGCACAGACTAGCACAAGAGAGCTGCAGTTCCCCTCTGAGACACGCTGCAGGGACTTGCTATCATCTCCAGATGCCACTCATTTCATAGGCAATCTTCCATGGAAAAAAAAAAATCCCCATGGGAACCCAAGAACACCCCGTGGGCACATTGCTTTGTCTGGAAACATCGAGGCAGCTCTGACAAGCCAGCCCAGATGCCAGGCTGAGGCAGCACAGCCTGATCTGCTGCTCTTGTGTGGGAGCAGCAGCTCTGCTTGTAAACACCAGCAGCAACACAAGAAACACAGGTATGGAACAGCTGAAAAGGAGATCTCAGCAAGCTGGAGAGGTCCTGGGGATTTGTAACCTGGGGTTTACCCTGCAGGGCAGCCAGTGCCTCCCTGCTGTTTGGGGATGCAGCAGGACAAACAGGCAGTGTCAGCTCCCCAACACAGTTTCTGGGAAGAACAGACTGTCCTGTCTTGAAGGGTTTTTGAGGCAGACCTGACCACTTTGAATTCAAACAAGTGGTCAAACATCAGAGAAAAGGGTGGCAGCTTGCAAAATGGAGAGGGGCAAATCAGTGTTTCACCAGAAAGAAAGCAATAGCCTGTCACTAACCCCTGGGATTGATGATGGCAAAACTCCCCCAGCTGCTTCACTGGCCAAAAAGAGACAGAAAATTATGTATTAAACTCCCATCATTGGCCACTCTAAGCCTGGTCAGATTCAGGTCTGAGTATTACATCACCTTATATTTCATTACTATTACTCTATTTCCTGCAGGAAGAGTCACAGAATTTTATGGGTACCCCACATGAAATTAGAGAAGGCTTTGAAATACCTCTGTAGTGGGCTGATATTTCCTACAGAAAATACCACTGCTCCCTTCTAAGTTTACACTGCCTGAGTATCACAAATCAATGTAAGCCACGAGCTCACCATGCAGAGGATTAGAGAAATTAGAGGGAAAGTGCTCACTTATGGCTTGAGGCCTCATGGAAGGTAGGGGAAGAGGAGAAAATAAAAAAAAAATAGAAAAAAAACCAGACATTTGATGCAGACAGCTGGGTCTACAAACCTCAGAAGGAAAAAATATGAGTTCCAGCCAAGAGAAGGCACAGACTCCCCAGAGTGGGCAGAAAGCTGCTACCTGCCCCACAAAGGTACAAAATGAACAAGGCAAGAAATGAAGATCTGAAAACTGCTGCAAGGTTAGGGGGAATCTAACAAAAACTAAAAGGCAAAGTCATCCACCAAACTGAATTCCTAAGGCAGAGCTAAATTAGAGCAGGGGAAGTAACTCCTTTCAGCATCCTACAGAGCTGGAGACCCAACTTAAAAGCCTCTAGTGGTGCACATAATTGATTGGACACTTACGTTGGATTGCAGCTCAGAGCTTGTAGCCAGCCCCACTTGCCTGGAGCTCTAGGGACAGGAGAGGCTGGGAACACATCCCTGTGAACCCAGCCAGTGCTCCAAAGGGGAGGAGAGGATCAGCCCCAACAGCCAGATCCTCCTGCCCCAAAACATCACTGCAATAGCCCATCCGACAGCAAGGGATTCCCCAGGACACGTGCAAGATGCAGGCACTCTCTCCAATTATTATTGTGACAAACACCAAACAATCCCCAAACACAAGCTCTTAAATCCCTTTTTGCTGTTCAAAAGTATAAACAACTCCCCAGCCACACCAGACTATGAAACTTACAGCAAATGTAGAAATTCCTCATTCCAAACAAACAGAGGTAAAGCACCTTGGGAACAGGTCTTGGGTTTTAAGTGAACAAACTGCACCAGCTTTGGCCTTTCTCTGGGGCATGAGGCAACTGATAGGATTATCTGAGCATTTAATTAATAAATTCTCTGCCATAACAGCAAACTTAATTTTAAGTGATGCCCTTGCTCACTCTTCCAGTGGAAGCTGCAGCTTTATGGCCTTCCACTGGCTTAGGCAGCTGGGAGGATTTTGTACACAGTGGAGGCATGGGGAGAAGAAGAAATGCATTTTTGCATTATCTCCTAGCAGTGCTAGCAGCTGGACTCAGGATGAGCTTTTCTGGACCCTTCTTTTAAAAAGGGCCCACACACAGCAAAGAAGAGAGCAAAAAAGAAAGAAAAATCACAGAAGAGCCAGCACAGCCTCTGCTAACACAGTGTAAACATGCAAATTCATTTTTGCTGCTTTCATGCCGTAGTTATCTCATCTGAAAAGAGCAAAGCAAATGTGACCTTCCAGCCAGCTGCAGCACAGCCACAACTGAGCTCCCAGCATCTCCTGAGGACTGGAGAAGCTGGAGGCTGCAACTGTCCAAATGTTAAGTGCTTGTTCAGAGACATCTGCACATGAGATTTCCAACGAGAAAACAAAGCATACTGCAAAGCAGACCAAGAAATTCAATCAAGACTCACAAACCCCAGTACAACAGAAATTCTGATGAAGAACTTGGGTCACACATTTAATACTGATCCCACTCACTCCAAGATCAGCAAAAGATATCAGTTTCAATGCACAAAGCCCATAGCAAAAGTTAGGTTTTGAGCAAAATTTCCTGCAGTCAGTCATTCTTAAACCCAACCATCAGTCCCACAGAGAAGATAAGCACCTAACAAGTCACACAACACAAAATGAAAAGGTTTTCACAACTACTTACAGTTTGCTGCCATCTCAGTGTTAGACCTGCAGCGTTCCAGCTGTCTGTAATTGGAGTTTGTCTTTGCACTAATGGAGAAGGGAGAAGGAAAAGAAAAAAAAACAGCAAAAAGAAGCCATGAAATAGGACTGTGCAACTCAAATACAAGGACACAAAACCCCCTCAAGCTGAAATACAAGACCTCACTACTAAATACCTACATTTGCAATTCTGGATGCTGGCTACAGCTCACATCCCAGCAGCCCCACCGGCTGAGAGGGATCTACATCCCCCACTTCTTGTAGGAAGACACAGAAAAACTTTCTGCTTTGGGTTCCAGCATAAAAATCCCACACCTATTAAGCACCAGGGTCCTGCTCCCACCCCTCACCAGGTGCCTGCCCTTCCCTGATACAGACTCCTCCCCTTGCCCAGGTGTGGTTTCACACAGGCTTCAAATTGGCTACTTGGCTATTAACCCTTTCTAGGGCTGCTTGGTGGTTTTGCAGTCTGTTGTGCTCCTTGACAAGGCAGGTTGCCTTCAAATTGTTTGTTCAGTCCCATCCTAGAGAATGAACTCAATGCTAGCAAAGCCCCTCATGCTCTGCCTTCTGAAGGAGATCAGCCTCTACCCTGTTTTTTCCACCAGCAAAATGTAAATTTATCAAAGGGGAAATCTCTCCCCAAGACTGTTCAGGGCAGAGGCTGCTCTGACAGGACCCCTGAGTCAGGAGGGAAAACCTGTGGAGTGTCCTGGGAGGCTCCATCCCTTCTGCTCACACTGCCTCCAGCCTCCTCTGCTTTCAGCAGAAGATGTCAAGGCTGTGGGATCCTGGGAAGGGAAGGTCTCAAATCATCTTCTGTTTCCTTGTCTCCTTGCGAGGTCACTAAGCAGGATTTCATTTCAGCATTATCAAACTGAACTACTTTGATCACTGCAGTTATTCTCCTCCTGCCTTGTGTCATTTCCCTCTCGGGAGTAAAATGCCTTTGTGCCAAATGGCAGAGCTCCTGAATGCCTTCACTGCACAGAGCTGCTGCTCCCCTCTCCCAGGGCAGCCAGAGGCTGCACAAGATAGTCAATGCCTGGATGTGATAGGCACACAAATGAGGAATGTGAGGGATAAGAGGGATATGGAGAAAGAGAGGGTTTTTTTTTTTTCCCAAGTTTGCAGCCAAACCAAACCAAGTTCCCAGTCAAACCTCTTCTTTCTTTGCTTGAAAGTTCACATCAGAAACTGGCCAATGCTGTCCATCATTTTGGAATAACTGTGAACTTCTTGGGGATGCTAATTAAGATCTCCTATAACAGCATCCAGGAGAAATGCTGCATATCCCCAGGTAGCCAAGGAAGGAGTGTGGCTTGGCTCATCACCTCTCAGCCTGACTGCAATGCTGAGGACAAAGAGGATCTTCAGCTGGCACAGAGCACTGTAGCCCTTCTCTTAGCCTGTGTCACAGCACAGACTTACCCTGAGTGCTCTCCATGCTTCTCCTGGCTCCTCAGGCAGTGCCATGTCCCCTTTGCAGTCACAGTGCTTGGTTTTACATTTATGTTCAAATAAGGCTCGACACAAGAAACCTAAAAGGCTGCTCAGAACCTTCAACACTGCAGTGCAATGACATCAGGGCAGAGGCATCTGGGAGAAAGCCACGTTCTCAGTGGGCAGGCCAGGACTGTGGAGTCAGCTCCCTGAGCAGGAAATCTGCATAAATGCACACACAGAGGTAACATATTAACGCCCTGAAATGGCAAAGCCAGAGAATTGCATTCAGTGCATGCATCATATGTCTTTGTCCTTGCCTTTTTTATGTCACAACATAAGTGCCTTGTTTTCTGTATTCCAAAATGAAAAATATCCACAGCAGACACTTGTGTCCAAAGGAGGAACACAGAGTAGCACTGACCAGAGTTTCTCCCCACACTGCTGCACATCCCCGGGGTGGAGGTGGTGCAGTTTCTCCCACCAGACATTCACAATGTGCCCCTGGGCTGCTCTCAGCAGGACACGGGGACAGGACACTGTCACTCTAGAGGGAGTTAGGAGGGGCCTTCTCACAGCCATCCACTGTGAGAAGTTAATTTTCATTTGGCCCACAAGCGTTTAATTAAGATGCCTCCTCATGGTTACAGAGACTTTGGCTATCATGGTCTGTTGCTCTGTTGGCACCATAAACCATCCAACACCTCCTGTCTCACCCTTTCCTGGCCTTTTGGCAAGTTTTGGAGCTGAAGCAGTGAATTTACTCCATCAACCAAGCTGACCTGCAGTAACTCAGGCCAAGCCACATTCCTTCCTTGGCTACCTGGGGATATGCAGCATTTCTCCTGGATGCTGTTACAGGAGATCTTAATTACTGTCCCCAAGAAGTTCACAGTTATTCCAAAATGATGGACAGCATTGGCCAGTTTCTGATGTGAACTTTCAAGCAAAGAAAGAAGAGGTTTGACTGGGAACTTGGTTTGGTTTGGCTGCAAACTTGGGAAAAAAAACCTCAGGCTGTTGTAGGGAATTTGGCTCCATTCCCTCCCCCCTTCCACTACTCCATCAGGCTGAGCACACTTCTGGGCAGCCACCACTGAAGTTTCTTCCAAACATGAGTTTAATTTGTGTTGTACATGACAGAAGTCCCAAACTGGAGTTGACCTGCTAGCATCCAGCTTATTCGTAGCTGAATAAGCAAAACAACCTTTTGCTTTCTGCCTGTTAGGTCAGTGACATAGATTTCCCCTGACTGCAGTGGCTGCAGATCATGATGCAAAGGGGAGAATTGAAAATATACAGGTAGTTCTGGGAGCTGCTGCCTGCTGGAAAGTGGGAATTCATGGCTCCTCTCCTTTTCCAGGCGTGCATGCTGGGCTGGTCTGTGCTGAGACCCTGGTCCCCGGCTGTCCCCAGCTATTCACATTTCCTCCAGACACGTTTTCCAGGGTCGACAGAGATGAATAATTAAGTCAGAGGGATGCACTAGGTGAAGGTGACACTTGGAATATCAGCAGAAGGAAAGAGTGTTGCAACTCTTTTTTGTGTTCAGAGGTCTGCTCCTTTTAGCATCAAGCCCGTGGTTCATTTGGTGTTGTCACAACCATTAATGTCATTAGCAGCTTCTGTGCTCTGAGGATGCAGATGGCACTAGTGGCCTGAAACAGACTCTAGACCATGTGCTTGGCTAGGAAGTGCCTGATCCAAAACACAGAGCGCCCAACACATTCCTCTTATGGGAATAAATCACACAGAATAAATCCATTTCCTTCATGGTGGAAAAGGCCATTCTTTCTTCACGTAACTCCTTTTTATACAGTTTTACAGACCTCATGTGGGACTCTAATTGGTTGGTAGTTTTCTTGCCAATTACTTCATTGGTTAGTAACAAGTTGTTATTCTGTATTAGTTGGTCACTCACACCCTCAGTGTCTACATGAAGGGACAGTTGTTTGTGAGAGCTGGTTTTCATTTTTCTGTCTAACAGTGTAAAAAACAGTTTATACTGGTGCAAGTTGTTTTCTAGGAATAGATTTCCAGGAATAGATTGTTATGTTAACAAACTGCTCACACCAGGATTGCTTTCACATGGGAACTTGCAAAGTGCTGGCTTTGACAAGGCCAGACACTGATTCAAGACAGCAGGCTTGATTTTATAAAGCCTTTCTTTATGATTTTTCTGCCTTACTGCAACATCCTCTCCCAACCCTCCAGTGCCACCAGACACCACGGGAGTCATGTCCTCCTGGACAAGAGGCTGTAGGTTCACAGTCAAGTGAGCTCTTGGGGCAGCAGCATCAGAAAGCCTGTCCTACACAGGCACTCTTCAACTCCAGAGCTGTGTGCTCTCCAGAGCTGTGTGTTCTCCAGAGCTGTGTGTTCTCCAGAGCTGTGCTCTCCAGAGCTGTGTGTTCTCCAGAGCTGTGTGTTCTCCAGAGCTGTGTGTTCCCCAGAGCTGTGTGTTCTCCAGAGCTGTGTGTTCTCCAGAGCTGTGTGCTCTCCAGAGCTGTGCTCTCCAGAGCTGTGTGTTCTCCAGCTGGAAAGAGCACACCTGGTGAGGCAGAGTGAGGGGGAGCCTCTCAGCGAGTGCCTGCAGCAGGTACCAGACACCAGCAAGCACGTCAGACACCCTCCATTAACTGTCTCCTAATAAAAGTCTTCAAAGTACATTTATGTTAGAAAGGCAGCAAAGAAACCCTTAATCATGAGAATGACTATTCATTTGGGCCTGGGCAGTGGAATTGGTTTATTATGTGCTGCTCTTCAGACTCAGTCTCCCTCTGTACTCAGAAAATGTCAATTAGTTTATGGTTGTGGAGCTTTCATCCCTCTCCTGATAGCTGGCACATCCTCTCCTCATTTCAATTTGTTGGCTCACTTTCTTATGTGAAAATCAGAAGAAAAGGAGCATGCAGATCACCCTGGGAAGCTGTTGGTCAGGTAGGGAGAAGAGAAACTGCCTCTAATTTTCCAGTAGTGTCTGAACTTGGCCTCAGCAGCCAGCCTTCACCTGGGGAGCTTAGGGGAGCTGTAAGACTTGTGGTTATGAAGCAAATATAATTTTGCATAGTGCTGAGGGACTACCTTCAATTAAGGGAGATGGTCATCCTATAAAATCTGTTGCCTTTATGGCATTTTGACATTAGAGAGGGGAACCCAGAATGCTCAGGATTAGGAGAGCAGACTTTGTACATATCTCTCTCCTGCTCATAAACTCTAACCAAGGGCAGCTGCTCCCATTGGCTCATCTGAGTTATCCTTGTATCAGCAGACACAAAGGGAATTTCTCTTTCATGGACAACCTGTCTCACTCTGCCTTTTCCTTTCCCAGTGCTGGGGGAACTGCAGACAGTCACAATATGGCACAGCTCAGCACTGAAAGGAAGCTGGTTTCAGTTTCTTTCCCCACTTAATCCTCTGGAACATCCTCCTGCTGACAGAGGCTGTTCTGCCCTCCACAACTGCTCATCGCCTCTGCAGCCCCAGGCTCCAGACAGAGAGGTCCTGGCCCTTCCCACACAGCTGACAAATGCAGGGACAGGCAGCTGCTCAGGCCATGCCATAGCTGTGAGCTACAAAGCTAAAAATTAATAACAGCTCCTTGAGGAATAATACCAAAACCGCTTGGCATAGCGTGGGAACCGTAGGCCTGGACACGGTGTGGCTGATTTTAGGATGGTTTTAGTCTGTGCTCCCCAGCTGTCAGCAGCTGTGGGCTGCTCTGAGCTCTGGCTGTGTGTCTGTGCAGGATTACAGGGTGAACATCTTCCTGCGGCAGCAGTGGAACGACCCCCGGCTGGCCTACAACGAGTACCCCGACGACTCCCTGGACCTGGACCCCTCCATGCTGGACTCCATCTGGAAGCCTGACTTGTTCTTTGCCAACGAGAAAGGGGCCCACTTCCATGAGATTACCACGGACAACAAGCTGCTGAGGATCTCCCGGAACGGCAACGTCCTCTACAGCATCAGGTGAGGTGGCTGCAGCACCAAGGTGGGGAGGGCACAGCTGAACCCCCTGCCCAAGCCCAGACTCTGGGCATGCTGCTGGAGAGGAGAAATTTAGGGATTTTAAAGTGTGAGGTCATTCAATTAGCAGTGATGAAGCAATGTGGTAGGAAAGGACCTCTGCTAAAGCATACTGAGACAGAGGCTTGGTCTGGGATGGAATTTAACTCATCTTTACCTCTTTCAGTTCTGCTCCTTGCTAGTAGATTCCTTAACATCCCTAACGTAAAATTACTTCAGATATCTTATGTCAGTACAAGCCTAAAACCAGCTGGGCTGTGTGAAAACCAGTAGAAGCTCATGAGCACTCTGTTTTCAAAGCTGCAGCATTTCCTGACCAGAAAAAAAAAATTAAAATCAGGGAAAATGCTGTGTAGAGCCCCATGGCTTTGTCTCAGCCTAGTTGTTCCAGTTATTCCTTTATTGCTAGATCCAAGAACCCATCAGCAAAACTGAACTAACTGCACTGAATTTCCCACAGGAAATCAACCTTGGCCCCCACCTTCGCTTCCAACCCCATTCACACTTTATTTTAAACCAATGAAATTAAGATCAAACTTCACTGGGCTTAGACTGGGAAACTTTAACCCTATATTGAAGACTTTTTCACCCCATGCATAATGTGAATTTACCTATGGAACACACATCCTGTCTCACACTGCAGCTCCCAGTGGCAGCAATGGGAAGGAAAGGCAGTGTGGAGCTGTAAAATGGGAAATAAAGATGCTGCAAAGTAGATGGCCTCCATCAAACACCAAGGTGGTTCCAGCTCAAACACCTGATGGCCAAAACAGTGAGAGAATTGCCATGTGTGCTGGCTGAATGGGGAAACCTCACAGTTCTTAATGTCAAAAACCAGGCAGGGAGCAAAAGTAACAGCAGCACTTGGTGGTGAGCATGGCACAGGGTCCTGATCCAGGAGGGTCTGCAGGGCCACAGAGGGGGAACACAGGGTGCCCCAGCCCTGGGGCTGCTCTGCCAAACAGAGCAATGACTCAGCAGGGAACATGGAAAAATCACCATTTTCAAGGCAAAAATTGAAAATATTTCAGTTCTTGTTTAAAAAGAAGAGCTTTCCTATCTCGCTTATCTCTGAATGAAAATACAGGTTTCTTTATAAGAAACTTCTCCTGTGAAAATTAAAAAGAAAGAGGCCATTCCTTAAGATGAGCACACTGTAAATGCAAAGAGTTTCCAGAAGGAGAAATAGTCTTTCCCTTTAAAAAGAGAAATATCTGTAAGGTGCTCTGCCATTTTCTAACTGGTTCTTTGCTACTACTATTTGCAGTAATCAAACTCTAGGCAAGGCATTTACAAGAAGGTGGACTTTGTCACATCTTCTGTCCCAACATGCCTCTAAACTCTAGCTGAGAATTTCTAACAACATAAGATTTTAAATTAAAGTATCTTTCCCTGCTGATAAGTTTCTTGCAGGTCTGATGATAGAAAAATTCAATTTCTGTCCCATGGGTAATTCTGCTATTTCTACATCAAGGAAAAAAGCTGAAAACCCTAAACACTTCAGGGAACAGCATTTTCAACATTATCAAACCAAATAACTCAAGTCTAACTATCTGGAGCAAATCATTTAGTATCAGCTTGTTGAACCAACCAAACATTTTAAGCATAGATCATGGTACAGAGCAGCACAGCAATATAACACAGAAAATGCAGCCTGCACCTAGTGGAAAATGGAGACAGAAATAGAGGTCTCAAGGGCTCTGCAGGAATTCAGAAAGATACAGGAGTTCAGATTGGCTTAGCACAAGGCATTTTCCCTGCAGAAAATCCCACTGAAGTATTTCTTTTCCCACACACAAGCACATGATCTTGATCAAACTTCTTTTTTGGTGGTTTTTTAACACACACAAATGTTCTGTTCAGAGGTTTATGAACAGTGCCAGTCTCTAGAAATGCCTCTGGGGGCTCCAGGGACTGGGTTTGGGCTTTCTGCTAATCCAGCCTGTTGTGAAGCTGAGGCAAGGCAGGAGAAGCAGCAGAAGAGTTTGGTGAGGGAGCTCTGCTGCACAGTCCCAGACAGCACTGCAGTGAAACGAGCAGCAGGCTCTGCTGGCAACGGTACCACAGACCCAAATATTCACATTTCTGACACTTCCCAGCACCAGAGGGAGGGCACAGGCAGGGAAGAGATGGATGATCAGTGGTTCCCAGCTCAGCCTTCAGCAGTGCCCACGTCTGGCATTCCCTGTGCTCTCTTCTCTCCTCAGGATCACGCTGACTCTGGCCTGCCCCATGGACCTGAAGAACTTCCCCATGGATGTACAGACGTGCATCATGCAGTTGGAAAGCTGTGAGTCCTGTGCACATTTTGGAGAGCAGACAGCCTCTTTTCCCTGCTGCTCTCCCCTGCCATCTCCTTTCCCAGCTGCAGCCCATTCCCAGCCTAGCCTTCACTAGAGGCTTGCTCGAGAACCTCTTGCTTAGAACACTCCATTCATTCAGCCCATGTGGCATTTGCTAGAGAAGCCAAACCTCAAAAGATCCCATGTGAGGAGCCCTGGGTTGTTTGTATTTACATTGGCCTTTCACTTTGCAGGAGAGAGGTGAAAGTGCTTTCAGCTGCAAGTGGAATTTTTTCTCTCTGGATGAACATCTGCCACTTGTACATATTGCTTATCCCAAAGGAGGGAAAGATGATGAGCTTATTTCAGAGAAAGAAGTCAAGTTGAGAACAGTAGAAAACAATTCAGCAAGCCAAATTCAAGAAAAAAGATGTTATTTATTGCAGAAAATCCATTGCAGCTCCAGTGGAGGTAGTTGCCCTGGCTCTTACCACATGAACAAGCAGTTTTGCCTCAACCCAAATGCCATTCATGACAGCACTGACAAGGAGGCCAGGATGCACCCCTGCCTCCAAGCTCTTCTGCAGCACTGTCCCTTTCCAGATCAGTATTTAATGTGACTCACGTGGCTTTTGTCCCTTCCTCTCAACAGTTGGCTACACAATGAATGATCTCATATTCGAGTGGCAAGAAAAAGGAGCAGTGCAAGTTGCTGACGGGCTGACATTGCCTCAGTTCATCCTCAAAGAAGAAAAAGACTTGAGATACTGCACGAAGCACTACAACACAGGTCAGTGCTGTTAGCCCTTGACTGAGGGGTTCGGTAGAGAGGAATTCAGGATTGTGCCTTTGCCAGAGTCTCCTGCTGTGTCTGATGGCACTCTGGCCTTGTCCTACGCTTCCAGAGATAACAGACAGGTGGAAACATATATAGCAAATGAAAAGCTAATGGGCATAAATGTGCAAAACCCTCTTGTCCCCAGTAACATCTGCATCAATTCAAGGGTGTTTGGCGGGGATCTTGTCTCCTAGAACCTTCTTTTGTTTTTGAAATTTAAGTGACAAAGGACATACTGCCAAAGGGCTTTCTTTGCTATGTTAATGTTCACAGACTCCTAGAATGGTTTGGGTTGGACGGGACCTTAAAGACCACATTGCTCCAACCCCCTGCCATGGACAGGGACACTTTTCACTATCCCAGGTTGCTCCAAGCCCTGTCCAACACTTCCAGGGATGGGGCAGCCACAGCTTCTCTGGGCAACCTGTGCCAGGGCCTCTGAACCCTCACAGGGAAGAATTTCTTCCTAATATCTAATCTAAACCTTCTCTTTTTCAGTTTGAAGCCATTCCCCTTTGCCCTATCACTACATGCCCTGGGCAGCAGCTGCTCCTTTCCTCCCCTAGTAAGGCTCTGGTTTAGGCAGTGCAAGGAAAATCCCCAGACACTGGCTGGAAAGAGGAGGCTCCCTGTGCCTCACCAATGTATCTCCCATCCTCCTCAGGCAAGTTCACCTGTATAGAAGCTCGCTTCCACCTGGAGAGGCAGATGGGCTATTACTTGATCCAGATGTACATCCCCAGCCTCCTCATTGTCATTCTGTCCTGGATCTCCTTCTGGATCAACATGGATGCTGCACCTGCTCGTGTGGGCCTGGGCATCACCACCGTGCTCACCATGACCACGCAGAGCTCTGGCTCCCGAGCATCACTGCCCAAGGTAGGGAACACCCTTGTCTTCACCAGGGAAACCATGCCCCTTTTGGGGACAGCACCCAAGTAAATCCCTCCACAGATCCTCCTGCTGCCTTTGCACAGTTCCTGTGTACGGACAAACAGAGCAAATTCCAGTCCCATCCTGAAAAAAAATTTAAATTCTCTATGACTAGCAGCAAAACTTCCCCTAAGATTCAGCACTCACCACAGCTCCCAGTAACCAGGAGCTCTGTACTTTACAAACCCCTGCAACAACCACACATGGATGTGCACTCTACATTTTAGCTTTTTAGTCACTTGACCGTCCTACTTTTATATTGGTACTGAATTTCCCTTTATGAAGGGCTTCTGGTGTGGTGGATTACTGTTTTCCTTGCACATAAACAATCACAGTCAAGGCCTGAATAAACTAAAAGCTGTGGAATTATTGCTACTTAAGAGCCCGTGAGGAGTTTCAGTGACCTGACAACACATTCACATTAAATGAGCGAGATTCTGGTATCCAAGAACAGACATCAGCCATGTAAAACACCAAGTAAAAATGCATTTGGGTAAGGAAGCCACCCCATTTCTGTCTCTTTCTCTGGCTCCTAGGTGTCCTACGTGAAGGCCATAGACATCTGGATGGCCGTGTGCTTGCTGTTTGTGTTCTCTGCACTTCTGGAATACGCTGCCGTCAACTTCGTGTCCCGGCAGCACAAAGAGCTGCTCAGGTTCAGGAGGAAGAGGAGGCACCACAAGGTAATACACACAGCATGAAGGGCACAGCTGAAATCTGCCCCAGCAGAGCACCATGGTCGACTGAACCAAGCCATTGGCCCCCAGGGAAGTCCCCAGCACCTGGTCAGACGTTAAGGAGGCTCACACACCAAAAAGCAGAGCTGCCTCAGTGAATTGTGCCTGTCCTAGCAGGCTGTGACCCCAGGAGCCCAGCAAGCTGGGCTGTGCTAGCTAGCCAAGTGGTCCCAGCCAGAAGGGCTGTTCTCAACAGGACAGCTGTCACACAGCAGTGTTGTGGTGTGAGTTCTCCTCCCCAGAAGCTGCAGCCAGGGCTGGGGGGAGGCAGGCAGGGAGGTGTGCAGGGTGCCTGTCAGAGAGCAGCACCCCCAACACAGCAGCCTACAGTAGCCCAGAGGTAAGTGACGCCTCTTTTGTCTCTGCCACCTCCATGTTCCAAAGCATCTGCTTCTCAGACTGACTGCAAATTCCTCCTGGAAGGAAAGAGCTTTATTCTGAGCCTTAGCCTGCTCCATGCTTTCCTGCTGTGGCTGATCCCAATCCCAATCCCAATCCGAGCATGCACGCAGCTCCAATAGTTCCCCAGCCTGGGCTCCAACAGCTTTTAGGCTGAGGTGCCACAGCAAAGATTTCACCTCACAGATCACAGTAGAAAGAAACATAAAAGTGGCTGTGATCACAAGGCCAAAGGCACTTAAAAATTGTCCCTATATAACTGGTAGAATCAGGAAAGGGGTTAGCAAATTTTCAGCACCAGGCCTGAGAGGCTGCCCTCGGGAGAGCATCAAAAACCAGTACATTTTCTAGGAGAGAAAAAACAAAGACAATTTTGCTGATGTGAATCTCAAGCAAGCCCATAGGTGACTACCAAGGTCTGCCTTAAATATTCCTCACAGGTATTTATCTCCTTTCCATGATCCATCCCATCCAGAAACCCACCCCCATTCCATTGTTTCACTGTCCCAGCCACTAAAAGTCTGTCCCAGGGTCTGACCTGTCCCGCAGCAGTTCACAGTGCAGAACTGCTTCCATTCCAGGAGGAAGCGGGGACTGAGGAGCAGGAATCCCTGTATTTTCCTAGATTTGTCTCTCTCTGCTTCAGCCGACCTATCTGCAAAACAGGAGATAATTGTTCATTTGTGCTCAACCCAGTCAGAACCAGGGATGAAAAGTGTTGGACAGATGCAAGGGAAAAGAAGTGACAGATGAGACCCTCAGCACCCACTGATTTTGTTTGACCAGAACAGGCCTCTGCCATCCCAAAATCAACAAAGCTTTGGTTCAGAAGATGTAGCTGAATAGAGGCAGAGATAAACCCACCCACATGGTGCCTCCACAGTGCATTTATCTCTTCATCTGGATTCAGGCATCCAGATTCAGGCATCCTGTCTCTGGATCTGTGCTGTTGTATGCAGATCAGTCTGTTGATAAAACAATAAGAAGGAAAAAAAAAGCCACTAATACACAGATGAGTTTAAGAGATATTTGCCAGTGTTCCACTGAACACAAGGCTGTTAGCACAGTCCCTGCTCAATCTCACAGCTACTTAAGTGGAGCAAAGCATAAACAAAAACACTTGCAAAAGCTAAATGAACAAGGTTTGCAGGCTCATCAGAAAACTAAGCTGACTGCTAATATGCAAATGGGCTAATGCAGCTGCCAAAGGCACTAATGGCTCTGTCCTGATGTCCCGACTTGTCTGGGTAGCTCTGACTGGTTTAGGTATGACACATCAGGCTAAAAAAAAGTGAGATGTGGTATGGACCAGCCTGGTTAACATGACACCATACATGGACTGTATTTGGAAACACTTCCCAGTGTGGCTGGTGATGTCTTTGCCTTTTTCCTTTGACGTGGCACCTTGAAAAAGGCACTATTGTTTTCTCTAACCCCGGTACACCATTCACCAAAACAAAGCCACAGTGGCCAAAACAGTCACAGCCAGTGGCCCCTCAGCAATGAAAAGATAAAAAAATCTGGTAAATTAGGGATCGAGTAGTTTAGGTTAAGCCAGACATGTGCCAGTGTTTGTTTGTGCAATGGGAAAAGAGCAGAGGCAGTTTTACCTGAGCCCCTGCATTACAGACATGATGAGTGGGTCCATAAGCTCTGAGTATTGCAGAAAGCCAGATTTTGATTTTATTTGGGCAGTTTTGTTTTGCTCAGATATGGCAGTGCCCTCTGTGTCCTGCTCCTCCATCCCATGCAGCTGCCCATGGGATGCAGAGGCCATCCAGAAAAGACACTCTTCAAAGGACAGGGGAAGGGGCAGCAGGGCACAGTGGACAGGCAGCTACAAGGGAGGGGGCTGCTAGGTCAGTGTTGGGGCACACACCATGGACCAGCCTCTGTTAATGACTAATTAGTGCCACTGCTCTACAATTAGCCTTGGTGACCTGAAGTCAAGAGACTTCAGATTCTGACTCTGCCTCTGCAACTCACTGCTTCAATTACTTGGGCCAAACTTAGTTTTCTCTGTCATTACATCCCTGTGTTCAATAAAATAGGGCTAAATCATTCTGGGATTCCAGCAAAGCTTTCACCAAAAAAAAAACCCAAACAGCAACACCGTTTGCCTTTAGATCAGAACGCAAATTATATTTTTTCTCAAAAATTGGCATTACCACAAGCAGCCATGTCTTACCATTGACCCACAGAAGGACACTGCAGTTCCTCACCTAAAAGTTGGCTCCTGGGGATGGCTGTGGGGTGCCGTGGGCAGGCAAGTGAGGGCTGGTTGCACGCCGCCTGCAGAGCTCTTTTCCTGGACAGCTCCTGGCTCCTGCACATCCATGTAACTCTGTAGGAAGCAGCTGCAGCTTTGGCTACGTGAGTTACATGGAGCCCACTCCTTCTGGGCAAGCTGAAACTGCACAGGCAAAGCAAAGAAGGTGCTGATAGGAGGTGGGGGGCTAGGGAGAGGCAGAAGCAAAACAGGGGATGCAATCGGAAAAATGAAAGCAGCGCCACAAACCCTTCAATAGGTCAAAGACCTCAGCGGGGTGGAAGTCAGTCCCGTTCTCCACAGGGTGCTGGATCCCCTGATTTGCATCTGTGCATCACACAGCTGGCACCCCTCTATAAGGCTGATCTCCCAAGAGCAGGGGTCTCCCAAGGGTGCCGAGGTGGGATGGGAGCATCTTTCCCGTGCAGAGCAGGACGCTGTCAGCGGAGAGCCTTATAGCGAGGGTGCACTGTCTATATCTCATTTTAAGTAGAGTCCCATGCTCAATCTATTCCAGGAGGACGAAGCCGGTGAAGGCAGGTTCAACTTCACCGCCTACGGGATGGGGCCAGCTTGCCTACAAGCCAAGGATGGCATCTCTGTCAAGGGAGCCAACAACAACAACACGGCCAACCCGGTGCCGCCGCCGTCGCGCTCCCCCGAGGAGATGAGGAAGCTCTTCATCCAGAGAGCCAAGAAGATCGACAAGATCTCCCGCATCGGCTTCCCCATGGCCTTCCTCATCTTCAACATTTTCTACTGGATCATCTACAAGATAGTCCGCAGAGAGGATGTGCACAACCAGTGAGGGGAGGGGAGCAGCCGGGAGGGAGCGTGCAATCCTTTATATATGTGCAATAGCAATGCAGCAATGCATGAATTTAAGAATGCGGCAATATCTACTAAAAAAA